>JANLCG010000019.1:0-23021 GCA_026119515.1 Ascochyta koolunga | reverse complement strand
TTACTATCTAACACTTATATTATATAATTATATATATCTCTATAACTAACAAACTCCTAGGCTAATAAGAAACCTTACCTTCTATACTACTATTACAACTTAGAGTACTACTACTAACAGTGCTTAGCTTGCCTAGGATTTATAGATCTCTCCTATCAGTTTATTACCTTCCTACTTACCTTATACGCTGCTTCACTATAGAAACTGCAAAATTTCTACTAATAATATAATAGTTCTTATATTGTAGACGTTGTAACAAGCTCTATCTTATCTACTATCTACGCATACCTTGCTGCGCGCATCTACGCGTCTTAACTATTAGCACCTATTACCTTCTAATCTTATAGAAAGAAATAGAAGGATAATTTAACTACTATAAACTCCTGCAAACTCCTTTAGCTAATAAACACGTAATTATAGCTATAGCTAGTAATAGTTCTCTTAGCTCCTTTAACGTTAGCGTTTGTATACAGCCTTAAGATAATAATAGAGTAAAAACTAACTAGCCTACAACTAGCTATACTAATAATCCTTACGCTGTTATTATATACTATTAGAGTACTCTATAAACTCTCTAAGAGCTATCCTCCTAATCTTTATAACAGTATCTATTAACACCTTACATTTAGTACTATAGAGGTCCTAGCTAGTAAGTAATAGAACCTTCTTACGTAACGCATTAAAGGCTAGATTATCTATTACATGTAGAGTAGTTAGATCTAGCCTAGGAATTGTCCTAGTTAGGATGTACGTTAACTCTAGTTAGTAGCTTTGTAGCATATACGCTCTAGGTAGTAGGACAAACCTTACATGTCTACTATTGTACACTTTAGACGCTTATTAGGTTACAAAGTTCTCTACTAATTAATACACGTAGTGTGCATATATACTAGTGTAAGGGACCCCTAGTAGTGTAACTTATAGTAGAGGAAAGGTAAGAGTTAGTAGCAGCGCTAGGTTGCACGTAGAGCAGCAAATGTCCTTTAATATAATCTGCCTCTAATAATATAAGTTTTCCTTCCTTAGGTTATTAAGGAAGATAGCGTAATAACACGCGCTATTTACTATATATAGCTATAGCTCTAGTAGGCTGTTATATTATTCTAACTTAGTCTTTATCTAGTATTAGAGCTACTAACAAATACTTCCCTAACTACTTAGCAGTTTAGAGTTATCCTAAGACACTAAAAACTCCTAAGATCTATTGTCTAGGTTGCCTATGTTACTAGGGGTGGTATAATCTTACCCTTAGTGTTAAAAAGGTAGTATAGTAGTATAACGTAGGCATAGCTTATGCAACCTACACCTCTACCTTCTTATCTAATTTACTACTATATATTACTAAGGCTTATAGTAATAGGTATCTTCTAGGTAACAACGCGCGCAATATCTAGGATATTAATACCTAACCCTAGGCTTATTATTGCAAACATTACCTAGATCTTTAAAGATAGTAGAAGGAACTCCTAATATACAAGGTTATAGTTATACTGCGCTGTAACAACCTGCAATAGAATTGTTTAGTGTTGTAGTGTTCTAGAGCTATCCTTAGTTAGTATTAGTCTCGCCCTTAGCAAAGCTGCGCAAAACCCGCGCTGCTTGCTATCTTTAGAGAAGATAAGTATTATTCTTGTTATTAATATACCTATAGCTATCCCTCTACTATCTATCCCTAGTGTAAAGTAAGTACTATTGCCTATAACTAGAACCTTATATAATAATACTTTATTAATCTAATAGTCTAGGGATAGCTCTAACTACTTAAACAAACAGTTAAGAGGCACCTATAAGAGAGATCTAACTACCCTTATCTTAAACCTAGTAGGAGGACAACTCTAGTAGGATTTCTTTAATTAACAAAGAGATCCTAACCCTATAATAAGCGCACCTCTAATACTTTAAGAGCGTATTTAAGCTGCTAAATGCTAACATAATAAGCTTTAGGCCTTATAGCGCCTACGCTTACTTAAAGCTAAGATTACACAACTAGAGGGCATAGGGAACTATACTACCCTAAGTATAGTAGAGACTGTTAAAGGAGACCTTAAGGGCTAGTACGTATAAGCAGGACGCATCTATAACGCTTATACCTTAACCTACAAAGTGCGCACTTAAACCTAAAGTATAGGGAAAGAATCTTAAAGAACATTATAAGTTCTTCTACTCCTGCAAGATAGCCTTCTAACTATTACCTTAAGAGTTTAGCAACCCTAAAGATAGGATACTCTAGGTAATGTAGTACCTGTTAGGGGACCTAAGAGAGCTTTAGTACACGTACTTTAAGCGCACGTTTAGAGTATAAGAAGAGACACCTAGCTAGGGGTACTTTAAATAGTACTTACTAGACTTACTCTCTAATTCTATAAACTGCACCTTAGAATTAGCTACAGCTTACGCTTATACTATACAGTAGAAGGACTAAACAGTCTATGCTTTTGCAACCTACTTAGAGGTCTTAGAGGATTAACTTACCCCCTATACTAAAGAATAGAGGGTCTAACACTTATTCTTTAAGCTTTAGCTAGAATTATAAAGGGTAATTACTAATTACTATTAGGTACTAGCTATACGCAAAGACCTAGTAGCGTTAGGCTCTATACTTAAGCGCAACCTGCGCTATTTATTACTAACTTATATACCTAGCATACGCTACAAGGGTACCTAGAGGTATAAGGGGCAAAAGCAAGGAGATAAAGTCTCTACTAACAAAGGCCTATATAACAAGAGTAGTATTACCTGCTTTAAGTGTAATAAGACTAGCTACTATGCTAACAAATATTAAAAGCAGCAACTCTAACTCTAACTCTAACCCTAACTAGATCCTAGTTTAAATTAACTAGACAGGAAAAGACTAAGCCTTACTAGCTACCTAGAGATAGTAAGGCGTATTCTAGTATATATTTTACTAGGCATAAAGCGCACGTGTAACGCATCTAGGGAGGTAATACTAGAATAATAATTATAGGTTATTCTTAATCCTTAGGCAGATGTAAGCTTAATTAGCTAAAAGATTGCTATAGAAATAGACCTGCTACCTATTAAGGAGGCAGAACTCCTATGCCTAGAATAGATTAGTACGCAGCGCTAAAGCACGTACGCTATATATACGCTATAGATACGCTTAACTAATAATATAGGTGTTAAGCGTTATGTGTCTACTACTATGTATAGAGTTAATAAGGAAGAAACTCCCTTACTATTAGGGAACTCTTTCCTCTAACAAGAACATATCTATCTAGATTGTAGATTACAATCCTAGCGTTAGGGATACACTATAGCTAGCATCTAGCTAGTTACCTCTATAGAGTTTAAAGAAGCTAACTCTAATCCCCTCCTTTTAGAGTATTAGATTAGGTATAGTATAAGTCCTATAGGAGCACCTATACTTTTGTTTCTAAGAAAGATAGGATACTCTACCTCTGTGTAGATTATAGAGGTCTTAATGCTGTTACTATAAAAGATTATTACCTACTTCTACTAATTAGAGAGATACTAGACTACCTGTTAGGCGTATATTATTACACAACCCTAGACCTTTATAACGCCTATTATTAGCTAAAGATTAAAGTAAGGGATAAGTAGAAAACTACCTTTAGGACCTAATACAGTTATTTTAAGTACCTAGTAATGCTATTTAGGCTAACTAATGCTCCTGCAGCTTTCTAGGCCTATATTAATAAGGCCCTAATTAAGCACTTAGACTATATCTATGTAGTTTACCTAGATAACATCCTTATCTATATAGGAGTAATAATATTACGCTTTACTAGCGCTGTATGCTTAGTACTTTAGTCCCTATATAAAGCAGAACTATTTATTAACTTATAGAAATGTATATTTATATTAGACATAGTATACTTCCTTAGTTTTATTATTAATACGCGTAGTGTATGCGCTAATCTAGCTTAAGTAAGCACTATTACCTAATAGCTACAGCCTACTAACGTTAAAGAGTTATAATCCCTTTCTAGGGTTTACTAACTTCTATTAGCGTTTTGTTAAAGGATACGCTAGAGAAACAGCTCCTCTTATAGAATTGTTAAAGAAAAACTAAGACTAGCAATAGAATAAAGCTACAAACTACTTATTTAAAGGGCTAAAGACCTACTTTTTAAGCGCGCCTATCTTACGCTATTTTAACACAGCGCTCCTTATCTAAGTAGAGATAGATATATCTACATTTGCTATATTAGGCATACTCTCCTAACTCTTTAAAGATAAGTAGTAGCACCTAGTTGCCTTTACCTCTTAAAAGCTATAAGCTACTAAGCTAAATTATAAGGTCTATAACCCAGAGCCACTTGGTTATAGTATATAGCTTTAAGTAGTAGAGGTATTACCTTGCAAAAGGCATATAGTATACTATATAGGTACTAAGTAACTATAACAACCTATGTAGTATACGCGCTGTATAAAAGCTAAAACCTATAGTAAGCTAGATAGGCTATTTACCTAGGGGCTTTAATTTTAAGGTAGAACACTGTCTAGGCAAAACAAACCCTATAGATAGCCCTCTAGAAGGGTAGATTACAACAGGAGAACCTATTACTAACCTAATTATTACCTACCTTATAGAACAAATTGTTAGTAATAGATATAGCTAGTAGAGCAAGCAGATCTATAAACAAGCTAAGCTTATTAGGCACGTGTAAGACGCACGTTGCTACAGTTTATAGAACTAGGAAGGTCCCTACTACTAGCGCTATAGAATGTATGCTATACGTGCTACGCTTACTAGCTAGGTACTAGTTAGTAGCAAACCTGTAATAGTAGAGTCTTAATTGCTTATTAAAACCTTACACTAACTACAATAAAGGGATACTTTTACTTAGGGTTAGATTATGTTTAATAAGTAAGGATAGTACTTAAAGATATAGTAGAGCGCAGGTATAGCGCTTAGATAAAAACAAAGTCCTAAGATATAATAGTAGAATGTATATTCTAGAGGAACTAGCTATTAGGTAAGAGATTTTATTCTAGAACTATAACATGTATATAGTAGGCTATTTTAGCGCATATAGGACGCTTAAGCTAATTAGGAGAGCCTACTACTAGCTAACCCTTAGCTAAGACGTCTAGGAATATATAAGAACTTATGCTATCTACTAAAGGAGTAAAGCTCTAAGGCATAGCAAGTATAGGATGCTATTACTATTACCTACACTAAAGGAAATCTTTAAAGAAGTTACACTAGACTTTATTACTAGCTTACCCTAGCTAAGGATTCCTTAGGTTATACCTTTAATGCAATCCTTATAATTATATACTACTTCTCTAAGATAGCACTCTATCTACCTATGTTAAAGACATAGGATACAAAGTAGTTTATAGAAGCCTACTTTACACATGTTATACTTAAGTATAGGATATAAAAGGGTATTATATTAGATAGGGGAACTATCTTTACCTCTATATTTTAGATAGAAATCTACTACTAACTATAGGTAAAGCGCAGGCTTAGCACAGCCTTCTATCTATAAACTAATAGGCAAACTAAACGCTAGAACTAAACGCTTAAGCAGTATCTTTAGATATTTATCTTAGAGTCCTAAGAGAACTAGGTAAAGCTACTACTAACTACATAGTTTACTTATAACAACTTAGTACACAAATCTACTAAAATAACTCCCTTCTATGCTATATATAGTAAATACCTACTACTTACTAAGCCTCCTACAGACAGTAGGCCTAAGAGGGAGGTACTAGATGTAGTTTAAAGGGTAAAGCAACTGCATAGCGCATAAGCAACGCTAGTAGAGTACCTAGAAAAAGCATAAAAGTACTAAACCTAGTACTATAATAAGAAATATAAGAACAAAGTCTTCTACTTAAGGGACCTAGTGTTACTTAGCACTAAGAACATTAACCTAGCCTACTAACTAAGCAAGAAACTCTTAGCAAATTTATTAGCCTATTCTAAGTTTAGGAAGCAATTAGAACGCAGGCATACTGCCTACTTCTACTACCCTTATACTAGATCTATAACGTTTTCTACATATTGTAATTAGAATAATAGAATTCTAGAGCTAAAGGAGAAGATAATACCTACCTACTAGAGGTAACTCTAGAAGGTAAGAAAGTATAGGAAGTAGAAAAGATTCTAGGAAACAAACTAGAAGAGGCTAACTATAATACCTACTCTGCTAGAAGGGCTATAATAAAACTTAGGACATATAGACCCTAGCATTAGACTTTAAAGATATAGATAAGGCAATCTAAGAATATAAATTAGGTTAGAGATCTTTATAAACAAAGAGGACGTTAAGATTATCTTAAGCGCGCTGTTATTGCATATAGGGCACAATTTAATTTATTAGCCTTAGGCCTACTATAATATAAAAGGGGAAAAGGACTTTTTATAACTGCGCACTGCCTACGCTCTAACCTTGCGCTATTAGCGCCTAATTACTAAATAGCAAACTACTTAGCTATTAACTTGCTATCTCTACTATTATTACTACTACTACCAGCACTATTACTACTACTATTACTACTACTATTACTACTACTATTACTACTACTATTACCACTACTATTACTACTAGCACTACTACTACTATCTCTACTATTATTACTAGCACTACTATTACTAGCTACAGAATTATTATTAGTATTATTATTATTATTACTACTACTACTACCCTAAGAAGAGGTTAGTATGCGCCCTAGACGTGTTAAAGGAGCAAACTTACTATGCAAGACACGTGCCCTATAAGCTGCTTAAGGGCAGACGCAATACAGCGCTGCTCTACTAGGATTAGACCTAGGAACTAGGGAGAAGTTGTTAGCACCTAGGTAGCTACACCTATAGGTGTACTAGTGTAGGCTATAATATAGTAGTAGCTAGATAGCTCTAAGTTAAATTAGCGCTAGCAACGTGTAAGTTAAACGCCTTAGGTAATTATATTAGTATTAGTGCAAGGGGTAGTAGTAGCAGTAACAGCAGCATTGTAATACTAGCGTAAATAGATAAGGTAATTTAAGCAGCTGTTAAGCGTAGCAGGTACCTGCATAGATTAGCTAAGGCGTACCTATAGCGTGCTCCTATCTACCTTACCTTAGTATAGCTACCTTAATTTCCCTTTATATAATGTTTATAGTAGTAGTGCTTAGGCTTATTATAATTCTTCTTCTAGTTAGTAATATTCTGTGCGCAGCGTAGGTAGGTATTAACTGTAGTAACTTAGTCTGCACGCTTATTATTATTGCTAAATATATAAGGAACAGTGCTTTAAAGGTAGGACTTCTTAATAAACTTAGGGTTAGGATAGTAAACTATAGTAGGAGTAAGGAGCGTGCAAGAAACGTGCGTAAAAGTATTATTATTATAGTACTAAAAAGAGTAAAGAGAAGAGGTTTTACTACCTGCTAGGCTACTAAGCTAAAAAAATTAGGTAATAGTGCGTATAGCAATACTTTTACCTTAAATTATAACAAATATAAGGCACATCTATAATAATTACAATATATAGGCACTACGCACAAAGCACACCTACAGGAAGCCCTAACTACCTACCTATAGACACTCTTTTTCCTCTCTTTAAGGTAAGGTTTTTATTAAGGCTATATAAGGTTGCTGCTAGGGACAGTAGCTAGAGGGGGAGGTTCTGTAACAACCTATAATAGAATTATTTAGTGTTGTAGTGTTCTAGAGCTATCCTTAGTTAGTATTAGTCTTGCCCTTAGCAAAGCTGCGCAAAACCTGCGCTGCTTGCTATCTTTAGGGAAGATAAGTATTATTCTTGTTATTAATATACCTATAGCTATCCCTCTACTATCTATCCCTAGTGTAAAGCAAGTACTATTGCCTATAACTAGAACCTTACATACGCTATATAAGCAGTAAAGATACCTACAACCTCTAGGACTGTAACGACCTGCGATAGAATTATTTAGTGTTGTGGTGTTCTAGAGCTATCCTTAGTTAGTATTAGTCTCGCCCTTAGCAAAGCTGCGCAAAACCCGCGCTGCTCGCTATCTTTAGAGGGGACAAGTATTATTCTTGTTATTAAATATACCTATAGCCATCCCTCTACTATCTATCCCTAGTGTAAAGCAAGCACTATTGCCTATAACTAGAACCTTACAAGGACACACTACTTGCCTATAGATTGCTCTATATTATACTTAGTTAATAGTTCTAGCAGCCTCTCTATTGCCTACGCAGCTGCCTTATGCACAGAGTTCTAACTATTAATAAATATAATAGTCTTTAGTATACTACTAGGTAACACATGCCTATTATAAAGCACTAGTCTCTAAAAAGTGTCACACCCTAATTTACCTCTGACTTAGCTCCTTTACGTTTCTGTTCCTGCCTGTAACTTAGTTATAGCATTCTAAACTTCCTATATTCTAGCAGTATAAAGGCACAAGGAGAATTATCTATAGATAGATAGTTTTTAAGTATTCTTTATACAAGACCTATAGGAATAGAATTGTCTCTGTGTTACCTATCCTAGTGCTCCTAGACACCTTGTAGCAGATACACACGCATTCTAGAGCTTTCTATTATCCTATGTTGTTACATTATACTTAAAAACTTATCCTAGCTAGTAACAGCCTCTAAATAATATCGCAAGTTTGTTTAGTTATTGTGTACTAAGTAGATTTAGACCCCTTTTAGTTATAAACTATATAGGTCCTAATTATTATCTATCTAACAGTTAGGATTCTAGAGACCTCCTAACAACTAAAGCCTTTAGGTTTAGAACTTCCTACAACTTACTGCTCTAGAATTACTTTAGAAAAGTTGCGTTAGATTACGCTAAGATAAAGACTTAGAGATTATTAATAACCTACCTAAATTAGATTACTACTAATGTTAGGCACTACTAACCCTAGTTTAAAGGAACCTATTAGACAATCTACTTAAGGACAGGCAACAGCGCCTGCTAAGGGATTAACTAACACCTAGACGCTTAGCAAGAGCAATACTAAATTAGACTTAGAATAGGTAAATCTTTATAAGTTAGTTAACTAACTAAGGGCTAAAGTAGCCTAGCTTTAGGCCTAATCCCTTCCCTACAAAGATGTACCTGTACCTACTATAGAGTCTCCCCTTGTTTAATCTTAGCAACCTCCTAAAAGGTTCTAGTCTAAGACCCTAGTCTACTACCCTAGGCTTAGTAAACGCATACTAGCTATTAACAAATTAAGTAATAGAAAAGACCCTACTTTTAGATAGTAGCAAGCCTTAATTTAGGACTAACTTAACATTAATTTAGATTACTATCCTACAGAACAAGCTTGTATAGCTCTAGTATAGGGATATACTTCTAGGCTTGCTAAGGAATACCTTAAGCTCTAATACTTGTCTCGCAAAACAGACTAGTTCTAGAGCGCAGAGGCAATAATAATGCTTCTCTACTCCTACTTTATTACAGGGAATAAGAGAGCTAAAAGTTAAGCTATTTTTAATTAACTCTAAATAGGAAAAGATAACATGTTTCTACTTTTTAAAGCGCGCTTCCTAAGTGCTGCTATCTAAGGACAAGTACCTAAGTTAGAATAGTTTTACTACATGTAGATAAAGGTAACCCCTACCCTCTAAAGTCCTAACCTAGGATTTAAGAGGCAGTAGGATAACTTGTTTAAACTTATAGTAGAGCATCTTACAGCGTATAATATAGAAAGAAAACAACATCCTGTTTATACCCTACCTAATACCTTACTGCCTTAGACCTAACCCTAAACTATTAACAATTAGCATTAGACTAATAACCTACCTCTAAATTAGCCTACACCTAGCATTTAGAAACCTCCTATATCTACTCCTACTCTAGCACCTAGGACTACACTGTCCTAAGCCACACCTGTAAGAGAGCTAACCCTAGGCAACTGCTACAACTGTAGCAAGATAGGTTATTTTGCAAAAGATTGCCCTAGTCCCTAGGTATAAGAAATCTAAGTAGATACAGAGGAATATGTTAACGCTAAAGAAGATTTTAAAGAGGAACTAATACCTAAGGGAAACAGCCCTGCCTAGGAGGACAACTTTACCTAGGCCTAAACTAATATAACCTATCTAACCTCTCTTTATCTTATTTGTTTAGTAGCCCCTATTTCCTTGCTTCTTCTATTCTATTAAACTAAGGGCTAGGTGTATAACTTAACTCCTTAGTTAATACTAGTGCCTAAGGATTTTTATTTTTAAATTCTAATATTACTACTTTAGTGTCTGCTATACTTAGAACTCCTATCTAAAAGTTGCCCTTTAAGGTCTAAGTTAAAGGATTCTAGGATTAGATTATAACCCTAGTAAACTAGTACATTTAGTTATACTTAACTATTAATAGGCGTAAGATACGTAACTACCCCTTTGTTATTGTTAATCTAGGATCCTAGGAATATATTATTAGAATTAAATAGTTAAAACGTTTTAAACTCTAACTTAATATAGAGTAATCTTGGCTTATATAGCTAGTAAGGTACCCTAGGTTGTACGACCCTGCCCCTCTATTAATAATAACCCTATATTAACCTTTACTATAAGCCTACGTCCTATAAGATGTACAACAAAGGGACAACCTATAGGAAGCTGCAGAGTACTAACGTTGCTAAAGTCTAAATTACTTAATACATTGTATAAGAGGTGTTATTTAATTGCCAAAATGCTGTTCCTTACTAATAATCCTGACCTAAAAGCCTCTAACTTGCTACCTCCTAGGGAGGCGCGCATTTCCTTACTTTTATTAAATGCTTTTTACTTTTCTATAAAAAAACTATAGAACAAATTTTTTACTACTAGTCTATATAAGATTAATTGCGTTATTAACTACTATTATACCTAAGATAACCCTAAGAACGCTTAGCTGCTTAACAAATAATTGCTAGACAAATATGTTTAATATGCTAATGTGTTTAGCAAAACAGAAGCTAAAACCCTTCTAGAACACTGCCCCTATAACTACAAAATTATATTAGAGGGATAATTACTAAATTCCTACTTGCTCTTATATAAACAAAATCTTAAGGAACTTAAAGCTACTAAGAAGTTTGTGTAAGACTAACTATAGCATAGCTAGATTAAATATAGTTAGAGCCCCTTTGCGTTGCCTATACTCTATGTTTAAAAACTAAATAGGAATTTGCGCATTTATATTAACTATTATAAACTTAACGCCCTTACAAGAAAGGACTCCTATCTAATACTACGCATAGACAAATTGTTAGCACAACTATCTAAGGCTAAGGTATTTACTAAATTTAATATCTAGAATGCCTTTAATTAAATTTGTATAGATCCTGCCTCTAAGGAGTACACTACGTTCTGTACACGTTACAGTAGTTACAAGTGTAAGGTTCTACCCTTTAGGCTATGTAATAGACCAGCTACTTATTAACAATATATAAATAATATTCTTATTAAATATCTAGACAACTTCTATATCGCATATCTAGATAACATCCTTATCTACTCTAAAGACCTTGTGACCTACAAACAATATATTAAGCTAGTACTTAATTAACTCTGTATTGCTAGATTACAAGTAGACATTAAGAAGAGCAAGTTCTACATTACCTATACTAAGTACTTAGGTTACATCCTAACTAAGAAAGGAATTGAAGTAGACTCTAAGAAGGTACAAGCCCTTAGGAACTAGATCCCTCCTACCACTGTTACTAGTGTAAAATCGTTCCTAGGCTTTACTAGGTTTTACTAACAATTTGTACCTAAATTCTCTTGCGTAGCTAAGCCCCTTATCGCCTTACAAAGCCTAGCAAATCTATTTAAATAGACTGCTTAATACTAATCTAGTTTTAAAAACCTAAAGGAAGCCTTGTTGTCTATCCTAACTCTATGCTATTTTAATCCTAACTATAATACAAAGATTAAAACTAACGCCTCTAATAGAGTTGTTGCTAGGGTTTTGTTATAGCAGTACCCTAATAACAAGTAGTACCCTATAGCATTCTACAGCTAAGTACTCTCTAGAGCTAAACTTAATTAGGAAATATATAATAAGGAGTTATTTACGATTTTATAAGCCTTTAATAAGTAGAGAGCTAAACTTACCTTAGTTACAAAACAGATCTAAGTCTACTCTAATTATTAATCCCTAGAGTACTTTATAACAACTAAAATCTTAAATTCTTAACAAGTATAATAGGCAGAAGCTCTAGCTCTGTTTAACTTTAAGATTAAATACACGCTAGGCAAGAATAACAAGCATGCTAATATCCTAAGTTACTAAGAATAGGATCTTGCAAATCTAAAGTCTGCCTAAGAAGACAATTAGTCCTAAGTCCTACTAGGTCTATAGCAGTTACACAACTAGATTAATTCTAATTTAGCTTAGACATACCTAGCTGTCGCAGTGAAGGATGGTGGTTATGTGAGCCGATGTGAGCAATCACGGACTATACTGGATTAGATCACATCAATCAAATCCACCCAGAAGATCGATCCTATTTCTGGACTAGGGCATAGCCAGTAAGGTATATAGACCTAATCTTTTGCTCAAATAATAAGACAAGGAACTTAATTAACTCTTTTACACTCTGATTATCTTGTCTAGTTATCTCAGCTCTAATAGTTATGAGCCTAGCGTTATAAAGACTACACAGTAGATTCTCCCTGCGTACTTTGTATAGCTAAGAAGCTAGACACAATTAATCACAAATATTATCTACTTCTCTTAACACCTAAAAAATAGAAAGCGACTCCTAACTCTTAACCAGTCAAATACTCCTTAAGACTAGATTAGATTAGCCCTACTAGTTTGCTTAGCTTAAACTTTATACAAGAGACAAGGCAGTATAGGATTAGATTAATCTAGAAGGCGAAACAGTTGCAGCAATTAACAAACAAGAACTAGAATATCTAACTCTTCCTCTAAAGCCAGTCCCTAGGAGCATCTTAGAGACTAGTAACTAAGATAAGCAGAGCGCTGCTACTAATAAAGAGCAGCACACCCTTAGAATAGAGGCATACGAGCTGGCGATCAAGGATTACCCTAAAGAGGTACAGAAATATAAGATTGCAACCTTAAAATAGGTAAGGATAGCTGCAAAACTCAGCAATATCTAAGACTAGATTAACAAAACTATATTAGCTGATCTTATAGCCCTAGTATTAATTAAGATGCTTAACGCCTAAGAATTAACCCTACAAGCGCTAATCTGAATTTTAAAGAATAATCTGGCACTAACTAACAGCAACACTATGCATCTAGTTAGGCAGCAATATTATGCTTACCTTAAAAAGGGCTGATTAGGTCAGATCTTGCTAGATAAGTAGTTTAATAAGTAGCAAATACTCTATAGAAAAGCTTAGGCGTTTAGGATTACTAAGATTAAGGGTTAACTTGCTCTTACTAATTTTCTTAACGCGATTGCTCCTAGGATTGCTCTAGAATAGTCCTGCTTAATAAGGCAACAAATTATTATAGATACAGCCTTTAGATAACAATTAATAGATATAAGTAATCTATCTAAAGTCTTTACCCTTATGCTCTAGGAATAAGTAGCTACCTTAATTAAAGGAAAAGGAATCTCTGCCTTTGCAACCCTAGGAGGAAGGTTAGATTAAGATAAGAACAGCTTAGGATCAAACTGGAAGAATTGCCTATGTAAACTAAGAGGATTACACACCTAGGAACTAATTAACTGCTAAAGACTACAAGCTGCTATTACAGGATTAACCCTATCTAGAGCACTAAAGATATCTCTGTTAAGTCTTGATAAATCAAAGATCAAGGAGAGGCTAGATACTGCAGAATGGACCAAGCTTAGAGAACAGATCAAGGATGCTAGATAGAAGACCAGATCTACTACAGACAAATCTTCCTTAGACAAATCTTCTTTGGCTAAATATCCTAGATTAATTTTAGCGGCTGTAATTAATCTATTACATTTCTAATCAGACAAGGGTAGAGTCTACTCTACTATTAACTTAAAACACCCTCTATCTTTAAGCACAATCCTAGATAGTAGAGGAGCTGTCTACTTAGTTAATAATTAATCCTTCCTAATACCTAGTTTATTTAAGCAATCCTCTCCTAATAAGACGATTAATGCAGGAACTTAATTACTCCTAGTTTTAGGAACAGGCAATTAAGTGCTAAAAAGATCCTAAACAGGAATAATAGACTAAAGACTAAGGATCTTATGCTTAAGAACGTTAAGGTTGTTAAGGGATTCTATGTAAACATTGTATCTAAAGCTCGTCTTAAACAGGCAGGTATCTAGTACCTTAGATTAGATAATATACTTAGGCATAGAACAATTAAAGAAAACGTAATTATAGCAAAACTTTACACTGCTTATAATCTAGCCTTTATTAAATACAAGATTGCCTCTTATTCTATTCCTAATGTGTACACAATAATACAATTATTAAAACCTATAGTAAGATTAGATAGTAAGGACCTATAGCATAGAAGATTAGGACATCTTAGGCAGAGAGCACTCTAATCACTAGTACAGGCTACTTAGAACGTTTAGATAAATAGAACAAAAAGGATAGACTGCTAAGATTGCGCAATAACCTACTTAACACAAGTTATATCTAGAAGACTAAGGGAACAATTACTAAGACCTTTCTACAGAGTATCTTAGGATCTGTTTAACATGCTAACAGGTTAGATCAACAAAGAATAGGCTTTAATTATTAAAGAAGATTACTTAGGAAAGTTCTTTAATCACAACGTGCAGTTAAAATCCTTAGACAATATTATAAGGATTATAGAACTGTTTAAAGAATAGGTTAAGAGAAAGTATTAACTAAATATTGTTAAAATCTACTAGGATAACAATACAGCCACTAAGCTATAGAGAGGTTAATTACGCTATAAGGTTTAGGCAGAAGAAAAGGGGATTAAGATTATTGCTCTACCTTCTTATACTTATAAACTAAATAGATTAGCAGAAAGAGCAGGAAAGGAGCTAATTACAAAATTAATCAAGATAAGAATAGGCGCTAACCTCCTACCTAAGCTATAGCCTGAGATTATAGATGCTGCAGCACACCTACATAGGATTAGTCCTACTGCAATCTATTATTTTAGGTTACCTAACGAAGTTCTAGACAACTAGTTTAGGCAGTACTTTAGATAGTACGAGCCTGCTTAGATTAGACACTAATTAGCCAATCTACAACCAGACTGGAGTGGTATATACGCCTATAGCTGCTAAGCATACCCCTAGAACAGGATTAAGCAGCAGGGCAAGATTAACGTAGATATAAGGTCAATCTACAAGGTTATATTAGGTACCTAGTTGGCTATATAGCCTCTAATATCTACAAGATATAGGTCCTAGCAATTAATTAAGTAATTGTTACTAGGAACGTTACGTTTAACAAATCCCTGTTCTATAAAAGAAAGAAGAATAACAAAATGCCTAAAGATTAGGCAATTAAGCTTACAGATATGCTTTATAAAGGGAACTAGATAATCTAGGTCAGGATATTAATGTCCTAGACCTTAGAGATTAAACGCTATCCAACACAATTAGATTAACTACTAAGCAACAACTTAGGGGTAAAGTAACTCTATCAAACAATTCAAGAACTGGCCTAGTTTAGGATTAGGAGATAAGAGACACAGAGACTAAGTAGGGTATTTACAAGGCTAGTAATCACCCAGAAATCTGCTTAGATTAACCTAAAAACATTAGACTAGCAACCCTAGAACAAACTCCTGAACTAACTAATCTAGGGACAGGAGTTCTAGGCACACACGATTAGAACAATTGTATAGGGATAGACAGTTAACAGGACGTGAACACACCTGTAAGAGCTAACCTGTTGCATCCTAGTGATTAGATAGGATTACAGGAGTTAAGGCAGGAGCGCCTAACTAATCCTAATACAAGATCTGCTAGTACTACTTCTGTTGCTCTAGATATAGTAAGGGATACTTTAACACAAAGAACAAGTCAAAGAATTAGAGGTACAGCGCCTAAGATAGATTAACTAACAAACATATATCTACTACTCTGTAGAAAGAAAGATCACAACAATTAACTAGGGGTAAGAGTTAAAGAGAGCGTTAATATATTAATTGCAGATCTACAAAAGACTAATCTAATAGACAACTTTAAACACACATATCTCCTAGAAACAAACTAGTCCTAGGACAAGCAATCTAGCTATAAAACGCTAAACTTAGTAGTTATAGCAGCTACTCTAAAAAGCCAACCTGATTATCCACGCTTCTATTAAGATAATCTCCTACCTCTACTAGGCATATAGAAACAACTCCTAAATTATCTAATAAAGGTCTTGTTTATAGACGCCTTAAGCAAGAGATTAATTAGATGATTAAGAAAGGCACCTGGTTAGAAATCTGTGTATCTAAGATTAAAACTAAAGATTAACTGTTACTACTAAAGTAGGTGTGGACCTACAAGTTTAATTAAGATAGCTACTTTATTAAGTGCAAGGCTTAGATTGTTGTTAGAGGAGATTTGCAAGAAACAAACTCTCTTTAATCTACCTATACAGCAACGCTAGCAGCAAAGTTGTTTAGAGCTATAATAGCGATCGTAGCTTAATTTAATCTAGAAGTTATACAATACAATGTTGTAGGAGCGTTCCTTAACGCGTTAATCACGGCAGCCAATCCAGTACTATGCTAGATGCTAGAAGGATTTAGAAAGAATAGATACTGTGTTAGGCTTAACTAAGCACTATATAGATTAAGAGAGTCTCTACTTCTCTAGTATAAAGAGTTCTCTAATACTCTTTAATTAATTAGTCTACGATTAAGCAAGGAAGAGCCCTGTCTCTTCTACAATAAGAATAAAAAGATTATTATACTCTTCTACGTGGACAATATACTCCTAATCTATTCTAAGGTTAATAAACAAGAAGCAAAACGCCTCTAGAGCAGAATTATAGAGAAATACAAGATCTAGGACCAGGGACCTGTTAAATAGTTCCTAGGGATCAGAGTAATCTGTAACAGAAAGCTTAGAACAATTACACTTCTACACAATACTTACATTAACAAGATTACAAAGAAGTTTAACCTAAACACAGGATCTTATCTACTAACGCTGTTACTATTAGAGGATCTAATCAAGAATACTAGAGAGGCAGAAAAGAAAGAGATCAAAACATATCAAGAGAAAGTAGGATTAGTGCTCTATACAGCAATTATGCTCCAACCAGACATTACGTTTGCAGTATCTAAATTATCACACTTTCTTACTAATCTAAGTAATTAGCACTAGAAAGCTGTAGATAGGGTAATTATGTACCTCTACTAAATAAGATTAGAAGGCATTAAATACAGCAACTATAATAGAGCAGAACTAACAATCTATAGAGACGCCTCCTTTGCAGATAATCTAGAAACTTAACAATCATCTTATAGGTACCTAGTTATGCTTTTAGAGGACTAATCCTATAGAAAGCTACATAACAAAGCACTGTAACTACATCTATAACTAAAGCAGAGCTTCTAGCTCTTAAACATGTTATAAAAGAGATAATTGCAATTAGACAATTCTTTAACAAGCTTAATCTTAAGATAAGCAATACGTAGAATATATAGTGTAATAACCTCTAAACAATTAGGTTAGTAGTAGGAGCAAATAAGCGGATTACCACTCACCTCTAACATGTAGATATCTAAAACATGTAGCTTAGGCAAGAGTACACTAAGGGATTAATCTAGATTAGCTATCTAGAAACTAATAGCATGCCTGCAGATAGATTAACTAAATTACTTACTTATTAGCAGTTTAATAAGTTTAAGCAACTAATTAATCTACATAAGTTAGAGGAGGTAGAAAACATGTAGGATATTATTAAGGAAGTTAGGGTTAATAGAGTAGATTGATCTAAAAACTATAGTATCCTACACACTAACCTACTAGGCAGAATCTACTTCTAGACAAGACTAATCAATCTCTGTGATTGATTAAGCCAAAGGGTGTTAAGAGACAAGACAATTAGCGCATGCTTGATTAATCAAAGATCTCTAAGATTAACATCTTAATGTTTTAGAGATTACTGCGAACAGATTAGATAGCAGAGACAATGTTAGCGCAGATTGCAGGAACAGATTAACAAATAGGGACCTTAGGAACAGACTAATAATAAACATAACAAAGGTTATAAGGGCAAGCAGCTAGGTAGAAGGGGCAATTCTTAAGACAAGGATCACTAGGGAAGGCAGGACCCTAAGAATAACTACCCTAATCCTAGACTCCTTAATCATAAGGAGGACTACCCTAACCCTGCTCCTAACATCCTTGAGCAATAACCTAACCCTAGGAGTATAGAGGATCCTAGACCTTGATCTAATTAAGTATCCTCCTTAGAGGCTTACGGGCCGATCTAGGAGCTAGCAGAGCTAGAGTAGCCTAGTAGGGAGTAAGAGCAGCAGCATTAGCAATCTAATCTATAGCATAACCACTACCACTTATAGCGTATTAATTATCCTTAATGTAATTAAAGTTATTAGCGTTAGGATTGCTTACTATATCCTTGTCTAAAACCTAAGTCTTAAGTTAACCCTCTATGTTAATAATAGCCTTAAACAAGGCGTTAAATAGAGGTTTAGAGATTGCCTAGAAACATTAGGCATAATTATTAGGATTAAGATTAACTACTTACTAAGGAAACTTTCTGCTAAACAGCAAAGATTGCAGCCTTAGCAGGCTTACAAAGAGTGTAGAAGCTAATTAAAACATTAGAAGATTATAACAAAATCAGGATTAGATTACTTACATAGGACTGCACTAATAAGTAGTACAATTAACATAGTGATTACTGCCTTGGCTGCGGGCGTTAGGATTGTGGATATAGTTGTAGTAGACACCTGTTCCCTTGCTATCCAAAAAGCGCTTAAGACAGCGAGTAAGGATACTTGCAGGGAGCACTAAACTAAGGATTATTATCCTTATCCTTGTATTAATCCTTAACTGTAGGCTAACAAGAGGTCTGTGTCTGCTTATAAAACTCCTTAAAGAGAGCCTGCAGATTAATTAGCTTATCCTTATTATCCTTATTATTAGAGACTATAATAGGTTAAGTATTAGAAGATTAAGTAGATTGGCGTTTAGGAACAATTAGAGGCTTAGACTTAATCTTCTTAGTGGGAGTGCCCTTAAGCACGCTTAGAGCGCTTGTGCAACGCTTGGGAGTGCTCTTAGAGCTCTTAGGAGGCATCTTAATCTTAAGGACACTAAAGGTGTAGCAATTAAGGTTCTAATATTAGAGTAAGCATTAGACTAGGAAATAAGGATCAGATTACTTACGTTAATAAGAATAGTGTTTAGTAATTAGTTAGTAGATAAGGAACAAGGTAAGAAAGATTATAAGGGTAAGGGAGTAGTTATAGTTTGTTTTTTTGTTGTTGTGAGCGCGTTTACGTGCAGAGTAGATTAGGCAACAATTGCTAGACCCTAATTACAAAGGCGCAGCGCGCGCAGCAATTAGAAAATTTTTACAAAAAGATTACATAAGGTGCAATAACAAACCTGCTAGAGCAGGAACACTAATTAAATACCAGTGTTCCTAGGGGTGTGTTGCAGTGAAGGATAGTGGTTATGTAAGCCAATGTGAGCAATTACAGACTATACTAGATCAGATCACATCAATTAAATCTACCTAGAAGATCGATCCTATTTCTAGACTAGAGCATAGCCAGTAAGGTATATAGACCTAATCTTTTGCTCAAATAATAAGACAAGGAACTTAATTAACTCTTTCACACTCTAATTATCTTGTCTAGTTATCTCAGCTCTAACACTAGCTAAGACTAACCTAGTTGTAGCTACTATCTGCTTAGTACAGCCTATTATAAAACTAGATTCCTTAGAACTAATTAAGGCGTTAATACAAGAAAACTAGAAATCTTTTAGACAAGAACAACTGTTGTTGCTATCTCTATATTAGATCTAAAACAGACTCCTTCTTTACTATAATTAACTCTATGTCCCTACTAACTTAACCCTATGCACACGCCTAATTAAGGAAGCCTATAACTAACTATTAACTGCTTACCCTAGTGCCAAGAAGACCTACTAACTGTTATTACAACAGTATCACTAGAAAGGTATAAGTGCTACATGTAAAAGATATGTCTAAAACTACATCCTATGTCGCTAAGGCTATCTAAGACAGACCTAACTCTATAGGTACTTACATCCCTTGCTAATACCTAATAAACTAATGCAACATTTATGCATTAATTTTAAGGATTTTCCTAAGGACAAAGCTAGGTATAACTAGATTATAGTTATTATTAATTGCCTAACTAAACAAGCTATTACAATTCTATGCTATAAAACAATTACAGCATGTAGGATAGCAAACTTGTTTATACAATAGGTGTATTAGTTTAGACACACCCCTAAGTTAATAGTAAGCAATAGGGGCCTCTAGTTTATCTTAACTTTCTAGACAGAATTCTGTTAAATTATAGGTGTGAAAGTTAAGCTATCTACTACCTATTATAAGGAAACTAACAGTTAAATAGAGATTATAAACAAGTATATAGACTAACAGCTCTATCCCTTTGTTTTATACTATTAGGATAACTAGTCTAAACTCCTACTAATTATAGATCGTGCCTAACTTACCTGCTACATTCCTTAATTAGAATATCACCTTACTAAGTAATTTATAGTAGCTAACCTAAATAGAGCTAGAGTTAGAAAGGAGCTAATATAGTAGTAACCCCTGTAGAACAACTTAACTATAAGGAGGCCTTAGTATTAGCAACCTGTATGTATAATACCTAGAAGGTAGCTAAGGAGAATATAGAGAAAGCCTAAGACTGTATGCGCTCTACAGTTAACGCTTATTGCAACCTAGTTAACTAGACTGTAGGTAACAAAGTGTACCTTTCTACTAAAAACTTAACAAGTAAGCAACTAAGCTAAAAGCTATCTAATAAGTAGGAAGGTCCCTTTAAGGTCCTAGAGCAGGTTAGTTACTTATATTACTTTAAAACTTCCCCTAGTTTAAAAAATATATAACGTATTTGCACCTAATGTTCTGTGTAAGGATCTAGATAACCTGTTGCCTAGTTAGGAAGCTCTAAAACCTGCAGGTATTCCTATTTAAGGAGTAGAGGAATAGGAGGTCTAAGAAATCCTAGCTAGTAGGTTAGTCTGCTGTAGTCTTAAGTACTGTGTAAGCTAGGTTAGCTATAACCTAGACCTAACTTAGTATCCTGTAAAAACTTTATAGGAGCACCCTATAAGCTAAAGGCGTATTATAAATAAGTACCTAGAGCAGCCTAGTCTACTAAAGGCATTAAACAAATAGATTACAGTATAGGAAGAAGGTTAAGAATTGTAGGGCAAATAAAGATATTATAATTTAGAAAAGGATAAAGGAAATCTATTAACTCTAAAACGCCTCTAACTGCGTTTATATAATAGATAACAAGAAAAGAAAAATAAAAGAAATCCTCCTTACTATACAGCTTAAGAAACCCTTTCTTTTTAAGGGTTCTTAATGTTACTTATCTCCTTAGAGCTACTAGCGTTAGTTTCATCTAACAACCTAGAGCACCTTTTTTTTAGGTGCTAGAAGCAGAGCTAGCTTACTAACTTACCTCTAACTCTAGAGCTATAAGGGGCTATTTCCTGTTGCAGCTTAATAACCTCCCTAGTTAACACTAACAAACTCTCTACTATCTCCTCTATTACCTGGCCCTGCGCTGTACTAGCGTGGTACTAGTGCAGCAACACATTATTAGCAGTAACTCTCTTGCTGCGCAGTCGCTACCTGCACTACACTTGCTAGAGCCATTGCTAATGCTATAAGGCTATGCTATACCTCTAGTGCTACCTCTGTTACCTCCTTCTCTGCTGCCTCTCCTGCTGCCTCACCCCTAGATTCCTCCTCCTACATAACAAGGTTGTTATAAAAATAGCATACTTAGGACTAACGTAAATTAGAACCTATAACTATTAGTATTAGTTAGAGAGTAGGAGTAAAGAAAAGTCTAGTTACTAGATAACACTTCTTATTTTAAAGTGTGCAATAAGCACACTTTAACAACAACGCCTTATTAAAGGCGTAGTCTACCTTCCTCCCTCGCAAAGGCCTAAATTAAACAAAGGCAGATAACCTAATAGGCTACTACAAGAGCTCTAGGCAGGACTAGTATTAGTATAGTAACTAATTAACAAACCTAGGAGTATTAGTATAGGAATAATTAAAAGAGCGTAGGGATACTTACAGCAAGAAATAGTATCTGTTAGAGTTAGGAAAGGTGTAGGGATTAATTGTTTATATACCTACGCAACGCGTCCTAGAAATTAGATATAACAATAATAGTAAACCTTTTTTCCCTAAATTAAGTTATAATATAGCTTATTGTCACGTTAGATTTAGGCAGCAGAGTTAACAAACAAAAAAAAAAAAAAAAAAAAAAGTTGTCTTTACTTTAGATAAAAATAATAATAAAACACTAAAATAATAACCTAAGTTAACTAAAACCTAGAATAGACGCTAAATTAATATACTAACGCTACAGAATAACAACTATTATTACTTATGCGTATCTAGGACAATCTACTATATAGGAGGGGGTAGTGTAAAGCACTAGTCTCTAAAAAGTGTCACACTCTAATTTACTCTAACTTAGCTCCTTTACGTTTCTGTTCCTGCCTATAACTTAGTTATAGCATTCTAAACTTCCTATATTCTAGCAGTATAAAGGCACAAAGGAGAATTATCTGTAGATAGATAGTTTTAAGTATTCTTTGTACAAGACCTATAGGAATAGAATTCTCTCTTAGCAATAAGTTAAAAGGGTCTTATTTTCTATAAACTATTTTGGTTTCTTATAGTCTATAAGGGGACCTTAAAGTATACTAATGAGTAGGTAGCACTAGTGTTCTAGACTCTGTGTAGCTAGTAGTTCCTTATTTATAGGTAATGTAATTATATTCTACTTAGATTAATTTACAAGAAGAATATTGGAACTCTTCCTAAAGCTAGGCACTATAAGCAACTAAAAGGCATGTTACTCTTACTAAAGATAAGTTGTTGTAACGTCTAGACCTGCTCTAGTTATAGGCTTGCACTTCTCTGTTTTATATAA
>JANLCG010000018.1:40384-107277 GCA_026119515.1 Ascochyta koolunga | reverse complement strand
ATTGTTAGCACTGCTAGTCTTCTAGAAGTGCTCCTTAATTACAGTATTAATTATACCGCGTTAGGAGCTTCTTGGTTAACAGTCCTAACTGCAGCCTATAGCAAGTCAGCTTCCGCTAAAAAGAGGGGGAGGAAAGAATACCTATAATATACTACTTAAGGTTGTGCAACTAGGAAACCTAGCAAGCATAGGCGTACTTAGTCTTACTAAGGCTAGACTTATTAATGCAGCGACAAACTACAGCATTATAGGTAATAAAGCTATTGTAGCAGGACTTAAAGAAGTTAAAAGCTGTCTGCTAGTACAACTACACATACAAATAACCTATATTGTCTGCCTAGTTACCCTAGGCACCTGTCTTGTTGTTAGTCTTGTAGCGTAAGGCTGCTTAACTGAGAAGTTAAGCATGTTAACAACAGTAGAGACAGGGTTAATCTATAGGAATTCGTATTCGAATGACATCGATAACCACAGGAGATACCTTAATATGCCTTCTTTGCCTCTACGCAGCTAGGACACGCTAAAGTTGTCCTTGCCAAAATGTACCTACTAGGACAATGAAGACGCGCATAAACAACACAATAGTGCTATTAGAGTTAACCTTAGAGGAGGTAGTTAAACGCTTAATGCTGCTACAGCAATTAATATCGCAAAAGTAACAGCTGAGGCTGCATGTTGTTAGGGCAGCTAGTAGACGTAATTAGGCAGGGCATAGTAGGACTACTCTTTACCTAAGATCTCACGCCGCAGGAGCACTGCAGCGAGCGCATGCAGAGATAGTGATGAGGATGCGTAGTTAGACTTACTGATCTAGCCTACAAGGCAGACAACGTCTAACTACTCACGCCTATAGCAGCCTTAGCCCTAGACTAAGGCACTAATCACCCTAGAGATTGCAGAGCAAACAGCAGGCACGCCTAGAGCAACCCTTAGCCTGGTGCCAGGCGCCGCGCGTGCTATGCCAGAGAGCAAATAATGCCCTTATACATTATATACTTAGTGTACTATAGTTACGCTCCCTACAGCCTTAGCTACATAGGTTTTAAGAGCTAATAACTGCTAAGGCGTTATTTACAGTGACGTGTAGCAGAAGCAACAGCGAGGGAGAGACCTAACCTTAACTAGTCTCTTATAAACAAAGACTTGTCTACCTAGTAGTATATTAACGCTGCCCTAGTAGCTTACTAAGCAAACGTTGTAAGGATAGGGATAGCTAGCGTCTAAACTAATTGCTTAACAGCTCCTATCCCCAGACGCTAACTAATAAAACCCTCTACCAGCACTGCATTCTCCTGCTAAGTTTTTCCTCTATAAGAGGTTTTTCTAGAGCTTAATAACAGTTGCTAGGAAAGCCTCTACAGCCCAGAAGAGGGGGCAGGCCATGAAGTGCTCTCTCTCTGGGCTCCTATTTCCAGAGACCTACCAGCCACGTAGTATATAATCTACACGCCTTAAGACTTACCCTTTAAGGATTTGTCTTATCTTATCTTATCCTCTTAAATATTATCTATTATTTAGCCATATCTTTATCTATAATTGCCTACCTATGGTGCCATATATTAGCGCAGTTTAAAGATAATAGGGGTAGAATTGCCTGTCTAGTTGCGTTAACGCCTTAAGTAACTATTACTACTCCTATTGCTAGGCTGTGTGCTTTAGTTGTCTTAGTAAGTGCTTGGCTGCTTAACAACTACTCTGCTGCTTATCTAGCCTATTGTAAAGCCTGTCTTGTTAAAGTTATACGTGTTAGTATCTAGGATGCTGTACTTAGCTTTAATGTTAGCTATAAGGCTAAACCCCAGCCCTATATAACTCTTGCCGTAGGCAACCCTAGATAGCACCCTAGTAGGGATAACCCAAAGGGGAACACAGTGCCTACAGCTGCTGCAACTTACAGAGAAAGCAACCCTAATTACTACAAGTTACAGCAAGAATACCTACTTACTACCCTAGTTAGCCTGCAACTTGTTGCTGTCTCTTAACTACAATCTACGCCTAACTCTACCTACTACTTACGTCTAACTGTCCTGTAACTTATGTCTAGCTATTATGCAACTTGCGTCTAACTTTTTATGCAACTTACGTCTAATTTTCCTACAACTTGCCTTAACTGTACCTGCAACATGCCTTACGCTAGCTACATGCAAAGCTCTTATAGTAGACTAACAGTAAGAGGCGTATATATTATTAGCAGCCCAAACACTAATAACACTCTACGTAGAATACAAGAGAACCTATAGTTATAGAATAAACTTATAAGCGCTACTCCCTATTTAATTACACTTAATAGATAACATAGCTCTCATTAGCATTATCTAGCAAAACGTCTTAGTTACGCAACATCCCTATCTAAGCTCTTAGCATCTAAGCTATTAGACTATTAAACCTTGCTCTTACTGTTGCTATCCTCTACCTCCTCTACTTTATAGATTATAGAGGGAGCCTTAGCCTATACTTAGTATAGCCTTTTTGTTGCTAATAGGGCTACTAGTAATGCCCTCTAGCCTAAGCTAAGTCTCTAGCGCCTTACTAGCTGCGTAAAGATTAGGTTGTTTGCGCTTAACTAGGTTAATAAACACCTCTAACTAACTAACCTGCAACACGCGCTCTATCTAATAATTTAAGACCTCTTCTAGTAGGATTAAGAGTAGACTGCCCTAGCCTAAGCCCTCTACTACAGCATGCTAGCGCGTAGCCTGCTTTAGGCAATTACAAAAGACTTCTTAATTACACTTTATTAGGGCGTTGTTAATAAGCTTTAGTAATGCATTTATAGCCTCTATCTAGACTAGGCCCTTGCTATACCTGTTGTAGGAATAATTATTACTTATAGCTAAGTCTCTAACAAATCTATAGTATCTTCTGCGTGTACGCCTTACTAAGGAGAGCAAAGGCCTAGCAATAGCTAATATGCACAGCTGCTAGCGTTGTCTTGTACTGCTTGCACATGCCCTAGGCGAACTAGAAGGCGCTGTCTACACTGCAACCCTGCAACAAAGCGCTCCTATACGCTACAGGCAGCTGCAAAACCCTACAGCAGCTGCTGCTCCTCTGTCCTTGCCTAGAATAGGGTGCCTTGCTCCTACTACGTATGCAGGAACTGCGCAGCATAGTACTTAGAGGACTAGTTACCTGAGTGTTTGCGCCTTCTCTAGCACGCTTACTGCAGTGTAGTACAGGGTTAGCAAGCCTATATAGAAATTAGTCCTAGGCAACAGCTGCTACTTAATAATCTAACTAATAGTTAACTTATCCTTTGCTAGAATAGAGGTGTATGCAGCTTGTTCCTGTAGTAGCGCTTTCTTGCTTAGTTCTATTAGGCTAAGATTAAGGCGCTTCTTAGACTATAAGGCGTCTAACTTCTTCTTTCTCTTTAACTCTACATAATAGTTATTATTAGAAATTATAGTAACTAGATCTACAGCCTTATTAGCTGCTATTTTTGCTAGTTCTATATCCTTACTATCTTCCTTATTATTGCTATCTTCCTTATTATTGCCCTCCTAACGCATCCTTACTGTCTGCTATTAGCACCTTTTAACTACCTTGTTATTACTGTTCTCTGTCTAGCTGTGTCTGTTTTAACAACAGCTTTAACAGAGGGGACCTAGCGCGCTTGTTTAAAATAGTCTATCTACTAACCTAGCTAGAAGGCAGCGCCTTCTTAAAGTTACTGCTATACTTATTATAGTTATAGCCCTTACTCTACTACGTGTTGTATTGCCTAGGTTAGACCCTGCAGCTAGCGCCTGCGCTGCTTCTACTAGAGCGCACTAGGTGCTGTTAGGAATAGCATTATGCCTAATTATCTCCCTAAGTAGCTAAATAGCGCTTAGCAGCAAGTGCGCTATAAATATAGGCTTGTATATAAGCTTGCTTCTCTAGTGCAGTATAAGCAGCCACGCCTCTAGGGTAGATAGATAAAATCCTGCGTTGCACTAGATGTTAGCGTGTAGGGCCTGTTAGAGAAGAGTCTAATATAGTCCTTATTTAGGAACTTATATCCTAGCTTCTTAGCTACTATCTCTTTAAAGGGGCTTAGGAAGCTTGCGTTGCCTCTATTAAAGCGCTTAACTGCGCGTTCTAGCGTGTTAGACTAGTTTATATTGCAAGAGGGCGTGTAGAGGTAGAGTAAAGAGGTTACAATTAGAGAACTAGCTCCTAGGACGCTAGCAATGTCTAGTGTAGGCATAGACGCGTAGCTATCTGTTAGTGTTAACGCCTGTTGCTAACTTAGCAACCTAAGGTAGAGGCGTGCTACCTACAACTTATAGTAGTAACCTGCAACTTGTAGTAGTAACCTGCAACTTATAAAGTAACCTATAACTTATAATATAGTGCGCGCAACCTACAATAGTAGCCTGCTACTTGCAACGTAGAGCGTAACTTGCACTAGTAACCTATAACTTGTACTAGTAACCTCATAGCTTGTACTACTTGCAACTTACACTAGTAACCTACAACTTGCACTAGTAACCTATAACTTACACTAGTAACCTATAACTTGCACTAGTAACCTATAACTTGCACTAGTAACCTGCAACTTGCACTAGTAACCTGCAACTTGCACTAGTAACCTGCAACTTTTAATGTAGAACGCGCATATTGCAGAATATAGCAACGTGCGCTAATTGTGCAGGTTGCAGCATACCTAACGCTGCAGACCTTAGTCTGCTATATTAGTCTCTGCAGATCTATAGGCCTATGTCTATAGGAACAACATAACGCGTCCTGTAGCAGCACTACAAGTATAGACGTATTCTTAGAAGTCTTTAATTACTAGCAGTTGCTTTGCATTATTGTGTGTATTAAGTGCTTAATAGCTATCCCTCTATACTATATTGCGTCGCACATCTACGCACAGCATACTAGCGTGCCTACTACAGAGTAGTCTACAATTGTCTGCTTAGCACGCTAGCTTAGCCTTGCGTAGAAACTAAGCAACCTTTAACTACCTACACCTAACGCGCTGTAATGCATCCTAGGCCTTGTTAAGAGCTACTGTAGGTTTGTGTATACTGTAGACAGGTACGCGTACATGTGCATAAGCAAGCAGGGGATTGCAGACTACTATAGGTTACAACATACCTAGGTTAATTAGTAGAGACGCAGAGGAGACATGTAGAAGATAGCAGCTTAACTACTAAACTAGATGTAGCTAGAGGGGCAGCCCTGCCAGTAACTGTTTTACGCAGCTAGCTGGCCCGCCTACGTTGCAGTAAAGCTAGAGGAGACACGCAAAGAGGCAGTAGATATATACACAGAGTTTAAGGCGCAGTAGAAGGCTATTAACACAAGGAAGCTGCTGCAGCTGCTTTATAACATAATTAAGGAAGGCAGGCAGCAGCTTATAAATAATTAGATTAAGCTAACTAGTTAGATTGCCTACCTAAAGGGGCTAGGGGGCGCACCCCTTATTAAGGCTTATAGGATGCCTGCGCCTACACTACAGCTGCCTACGCCTAATAAGTAAGACTCTAACAAGAAGGCGCTCTATTGTGCGCAAGGCAGCCTAGATTATAGTCTAGCAGGCCTTTTAAACGCCTAGCTAGGGGTTGTAGGCTGCCCTGCGTTAGAGGTAATTAAGCGCTATAAGTCTAGCGCAGCTTCTAACAAGGCTCTATTCTACTCTAGCTATAAGAGCAGCACTATCTAGCGCTATAGTAAGAAGATTATTAGCGTGCTGTGCTATGTATAGAGGACGTGTAACAATTAGCAATTGCTACTATACTAGCTATCTAAACAGCAGAGCTACTATATACAATGCATAAAGCTGTATACGCGCTAATCTAGCACTAAGACAGCTAAGTTGTTGCAGAACTACTTCCTATGTTTCTAGAACGCGCTGCTTAACTATTACCTACTAGATAACAGTATAAGAACGCGCTTATTAGCGCTATTACAGTACTTTAGCTAAAGCCTAACAAGTATAGCTAGGGTTAGCACAGGCGCATGTTCTTGCCTATACTATCTACGCTTATTACTACGTTAAAGGCACTTATTGTCTATACTACCTACTTAGATTATAAGTCCGCCCCAGCGTATAGCTAGGGACGCTTTAAATAAGCTCTAAGCGTGCAAAAGCTTGTTAAGGACAAGGCTAAACGTTACATAGTGCTTGCTAGGTTTTTAGAGGTAATAAGCCCTATAAACTGTATGCTGCGCCTGCGCACGCTAGCCCTTACTAAAGCCTGCTTGCAAAACGCACACAGCATAGTATTATAGGACAGTAAGAAGATCCTTATAGACTAGCAGTCCTTTACTATAACAGATCTGCAGTCTATAATATCTAGCCTGTGTAAGACTGTGCAGTTGCAGCTGCTAACAGACATTCTGCTGCTTAACGTTAACAGCAGCAGTCGCGTGCAACCTAGAACAACTACCCTGCTAGAGCTGCAGCTTAACAAGCTTACTAACTAACTAGCCAAGGCAGCTGCCTACTACAGCTTCCTTACACCTATAGAACAGCTTTGCGCTGCTAGACAACTAGCTAGTCTGCTAGGTAATAGAAGAGCCTGCCTTATAGCAGCAATTTAGCGTAAGTAGCAAGACGTAGCAAGAGAAGGCAGTGTAGACGTATATAAAGAGGGTGCGCAAGTTTAAGGAAGGCCTCTTTATGCTTATGCACCTGTCTGCTAGTAGGCTAGGCTAGGCACTAAGGTTACTTCTATCCTGTGCGAGAATCCTAAGGATAGCAGCAGCTATAGGGGCGTCTTTATTTACAATAGTTTGTAGCTTTGTAACTACGTACTATAAAGGCTATAGCAAGAGTAAGCGCCTTAAGACTATTTACTAGTACGTGCCTTGCAAGGTTAGAGAGCTTGTTGTCTACTTCTTGCTCTTGCCTAGCTGTTTATCCTAGATGTCTAGAAGAACTAATGCAGCGTTTGCACTAGCACCCCCTTCCTCTAGGAGCCTCTGCTAGAGAGCCACACTAGCACTAGTATTAACAGCAGCATAGACAGTAATAGTAATAGCAATAGCGTAGTAGATAGTAAAGGTAGCTACCTAGACAAAGACAATAATATCTACGCTAACTAGCTACTAGCGCTGCTACGTGCCCTGTTTACTAACCTAGACAGCTACTAGGCACTAACTGCGTGTGTTGCGTGCTCTAGAAGTACACGCAGGAGTTTATAGGCGCTACGCTTAGCACACGCGCCTAGCAACACTTATACCCTACTATACACTGTTACCTTAGCATAGATAGCAGGTTACGCAATGTGCTAGACGCGCTCTACTTTAAGAAGGAGCTAGTTATTAACAAGACCTAAGCCCTCTAGTCTAGCTACACGCTCTACACTAAAGAGTCTAACTATAGTTACTAGCTTATTAACTCCCTAAATAAGATGCACTTACTACGTATGTAGTTCTGCACTGTTAGTAAAGAGTAGCACTAACTACTGCGCTTCCTTCTGCCTAGAGGCGCGTAAATGCCTACAAGGAGGTAGATATAGCTACAAGAAGGAACTAGCAGCTGGCCCTACAGCGCTAGGCAACGCTTGTAAGCGCTAACCTTAAGGCGTCCTTCTACTTGCTTACTAACAACCCTACTACTAAGTTCTATAGCTAGCAGCAGCCTGCTCTTAAGGCTATCTACTAATAAAAGCTGCACGTGTGCTATTATAGCTACAGGTGCTAGTAAGAGCCTCCTGTTTATACTACAGCAGCGCTTAGCAGCAGCAGATACACTATTGTTATTGCCCTACTTAACGCGCTTATAGAGGATCTACTAGACTGCTGTAAGCAGGCAAGCATCCCTTACACAAAGTAGGATAGTAGACGCCTACTATACTAGGCGCATTATCCTTGTTATGCCTAAGTCTGCAGTGTTAAAGTTATTTAGCTGCTTTCTAGATAAGAAGCGCACAATACGCAAGCTTAATTAGATTATTATTAACAAGTGCTACGTCCTTATAGAGTTAACTAAACAGTAGCGCCTAGACGTGCTAAAGCTTACAAGATAATAGAGAAGGACACCTAGGTTGTGTACCTAACTGCAAACGCTGCTGCTAGCTACAGCTATATTTCCTGTAGCTCAGTTAGCCTTAACAAGAGCACGCTAACTATTTGCTACAACCCCCTACACTGCCTACTAAGTATTGCCTACTCTGTTGTTAAGTATAATAGGGACAAGCTTAAGGACGTGCTCTTGCAGCTTATTGCTAAGAAGAGGGTGTGATATAGGCCTAACGCGCAGATTATTATATACTGCCTTACTAAGCAGGATATATAGAAGCTAGCAAAGCTCCTGCAGTGCACTGCCTTTACTAGCAACATAGGAAGCAAAGAGGACAAGGCTTATTGTGTGCGCGCCTTTGCCTGCAGCACAGAGAAGCTATACACTACTACTAACATGCTTAGCTTAGGCTTAACACCCTAGGTACTTGCGTTGTTATCTACGCAACTATATACTTATAGCTTGCAGTACATCTAGGAGAGTAGGCGCTGGCTGTAAATAGCTCTCCTAGCAAGTCTGTTGTCCTTATGCCCTGCTAGCGCACTAAGACAGGCGAGCTTTAGGCGTTTGCTTCCCCTAGGCTTAACTAGCACGCTACAGCGTTCCTTAAGGCTACTATCTACTGTTATATTGCTATTAATGCGTATATAGATAGGGCTATACATTAGTAACGCTATAAGGCTAGGGAAGCTGCCTGCAACCTATGTACTGCCTAGAGCCTTACTGTTAAGCAGCCCCTAGTCTACCCCTAGTAGCAGAAGATGTCTATTAAGACAAGGCCTACTAGTTAGAGGATGTAACTAATTAGGATTAGCGCTGCCTTAACATCTAGTAGCAGTAGGCTGCGCTGCTGCACGCGTTTGCGTTAGGAGCGCCTAGAACGTTACCTAGAGCACTAGCAGGACTATTGCGTTGTGTATAAGGCTTCCTATAGTAAGTATAAGGCGCACATAATTAAGGAGTGCAAACAGAATACATGCAGCACCTTATACTATACTAGCGTTATTAATAAGCTTGTATTATAGGAGCTGTTCTCCTGTTGCCTAGGTTGCGCACGCTGCAGGCTATCTGCTACTGCTAGGAAGCTACTAATAAATAGGTGCCTTTAGAGACTACAGCAACAACTCTTGCTAGTTTAAAGGCGTTCTTGTGCTAGCTACAGCAGCGCTTGTTGCTTACTAGTAGAAGGCCTTCTGCGCGTAGATGTAGCCCCAATAGTGTAGGTAGGCATCTACATAACTTCCTTAACAAACGCGATATAGGCCCCTATGCTAGGAAAGAGGGTTAAGATTAGGCAGCGTGACGCAAGTTAGCTAGTAGAGTTCCTGCTAGCGTAGGGAGAAGGACAGTCTAGTTAGCTAGGTATAAGTAACACTTACTTTGTAGATCTTGTAATAATTATACAGGTGTGTTAGTTTGTGTTTAAGATAGCATTAGAGGTGCATAAGACAGCAAGTATTATGCAGATACTGCTTAGCCCCTAGAGGTAGACTGCAAGTTACCTTAAATTAGACTGTAAGTTGTCTAGAGGTAGATAGTAAGTTGTCTAGAGGTAGACAGCAAGTTACCTTAAATTAGACTGCAAGTTACCTTAAACTAGACTGTAAGTTACCTTAAAATTATATAACTATTAAAACCTAGCTCTATGTTTATCTTTAAACGTCCTACTATAAGATACCTTCTAAGAAGCCTAAAGTTAAGGCTATACCTTCTTGCGCGTTAATAGGCAACAATATTAAGTTACTAAAGGGCGTAGATGCTTTTATAAAGGCTAAGAAGGAATAGAACTAAGATTATTGCGTTTAAGCTTAGCGCTCTATAGCAGTTTCTAACTTCTGTCTATCCTCTTGCTCCTAGAGTAGTATATATTAGCTGCAGCACTTCACTAGCACACTCTATTGCAAACTTTGCAGCACTAAGAATAATATACTTACTAGCACACTCTATTACGCACTCTATAACACTAATAATAATGTATTAGATTATAACCTTAAGAGAGCTGTTACGTCCCTCTATTAGCTGGTTAGTAAGCGCAGATGCCTCTAAGCATTACATGTAGGATAAATACATTAAGCAAAATTAGATAGGGAGACTTTTAGCAAGCACTTAACCTAATCTTTAACTATTAAGAGAAATAGGAGGTAGCTCTAAGCATTACGTGTAGGATAATCACATTAAGTAAAATTAGATTAGAGACTTTAGCAAGCACTTAACTTAATCTTTAACTATTAAGAGAAATAGGAGGTAGCTCTAAATATTACGTGTAGGATAATTATATTAAGCAAAATTAGATAAGGAGACTTTAGCAAGCACTTAACTTAATCTTTAACTATTAAGAGAAATAGGAGGTAGCTCTAAGCATTACGTGTAGGATAATTACATTAAGTAAAATTAGATAGAGAGACTTTAGTAAGCGCCTATAGGGCAAGATTAGACTAAGCATAATTAGATTAGGAGACTTAAACAAGCACTCTACATAACCTTTAACTACTAAAAGAAACGCTATAAGGCTACAGTTAAATAGAAGTTAATTAATAAAACTTACTTAGAGAAGTTTGCAAGTTACTGTGTAAGTAGACTGCAAGTTGCAAAGGTAGCATGCAAGTTACTGTAGAAGTAGAGTGTAAGTTGCAGTATGTAAGTGCAAGTTACTGTCTATAGGTGCAAGTTACACTTTAATACAATTTGTAGTGTGTAAATACATGTTGCTATACAAGTAGACTGCAAGTTACTATATATAGGTGTAAGTTGCACTTTAATTTAAGTTGCAGTGTGTAAATGCATTTTGCTATGCAAGTAGACTGCAAGTTACAAAGAGTAGCATGCAAGTTATAGTATATAAATGCAAGTTACTGTATATAGGTGTAAGTTGCACTTTAATATAAGTTATAGTGCGTAAATGCAAGTTGCTATATATAGGTGTAAGTTACACTTTAATGTAAGTTGTAGTACGTAAATGTAAGTTGCTATATATAGGTGCAAGTTACACTTTAATACAAGTTATAGTACGTAAATATAAGTTGCTGTATATAGGTGCAAGTTATACTTTAATACAAGGTGTAGTGCTTAATACAAATTACTATATATAAGTGCAAGTTACCTTACATGTGTGTAAGTTGCCTTATATAGGTACAAGTTGTAGTGTGTAAGTGCAAGTTGCAGTGTGTTAATGTAAGTTGCAGTATGTTAGTTTAATTTGTGCGTATCTAACTACACAGCATACTCTTATAAAAGTTAGATTTATCCCTAACTTATGCCTGTTACTATTACAGTAATTAACTATTATAGAGTAATTATTAATTAAGAGTTTCTCTTTGTCGCAACTATATATAATTAATCTGCCTCCTGTGCCTAAAGCTATATTAACTTAGCTAATACTTCTAGCCTTACTAGCTCCTACTGTCTACATTTGCCTTCCCCTATTAGCATTCTCTCTCTACCCCAAATCTTGTCTACACTATCTCCTTATCCTTAGAAATAACAATTGCAGCGTTAGGGTTGTTAGAGGCAGGACGCTCCTTAAGGTATTCCTAGAAAATACCCTTAGCAGCATTGCTATTTATAATCTTTAACTTAATTATTGCAGGTGCATTAGGGTCTAGATTAATAGTAACAAGCTAGCAGAATGTGCAGTTGTGCTTCTAGCTAATGCAGAAGGTGCGCTTTTAGGAACCTGCTTTCTATTGTAAATGTTTGTAGTTAGTTCTAGGCTATACATCTTATAGCACTTAACTATTATTATAGACTTAGCAACAACGCCTAATCCTATAACTATAATAAAGCACCTGTTGTTAGGCTAATTCTTACTAGGATCCTAGTAACGCTGCTACTTAGGCAGTAGATTTACTTAGTTAGACCTGTTAGCAAGTATAACAACGCTCTTAGCACTGTACTTCTGCGCAAGGAAGCACTAGATTAACGTACAGCTAAACAAAAGTTAGTAACTAAAACGTACTTGCTCTTGTACTAAACTAGATTGCTGCTATTGTTAGAGCTGTTGCTCTGCTCCTTAGCGATCTAATTAATTGTCTAGATAATAAAATCCACCTTAGCTAAACCCTTTGCAGGCCTTAACTGCAATATTATAGATAAATAAGTTTTAAATAGTTTATTTAGTCTAGAGTGCAGTTTCTAAACAGTTGTCTGCTCCTAGGAGCGGCCCTATAGGTAAGGCTGGGATAATTTGCTGTTGTTGTTGTTAGCTAACAGATTAGTGTTGTCCTAGAGGATCCTCTTGTATATAGGGTTGCGTTGCTGCTAGTAGTTAATAGCGTTAAGCAGGTTAGGAAATAAGCTAACTAGTTAAGCGATTATATAGGCGTAGGGGTTTGCCTAATCTATAGCTAGTTGCAGAGGCTTCTTGTCTTTATAAGCGCTATCCTCTGCCTATTGCTCTATAGCCTCTTTGTGCTTCTGCTTCACAGCTGCTAAAACCTCTGCCTCTACATCGCGCACGTGTTGGAACATAGCAGGGCTGTGCTTAATTAAGAGTAGCTGCACGTTGTTAGCAACCTTAAGGAATTGTAGCTTATTGCCCTATAGATTACAAGAGGTCTTATTACAAGAGATATAGAAGTGCTTAAGCAGATAAGAGGACACTTAAATTATAGCCTTAATCTTAGGATGTGCCTTTATTTTTGTCTGTATAATTTTAGTTGTAGCTAGTTAATCTTCTTATAGCCCTTGTTGCGTGTTAGGTGGCTTTAACGTAAGCCTTCTTAAGCAGACTAAGCAGCTTGCCCTAGGCCTTACTATTAGCTTCTAGGTTAATATCCCTTAAGGCAACAACGCTAGGGTAGTCTAAGCTGCAATCTATAACCTTGTAATTACCTTGTTAGCAAAGGTGTTAAGCAGCTAGAGGCTATTGCATAGAGCGGTGCTAGACATGCTAATAATACCTAGTAGGTAATTAGGTTAGTTAGTAATGTAGGAGTTGATAACTTCCTTTGTACGTAATTATTTTAGGCCTGCGTAGCTGTGTAGTTTATTAACAACAATTAAAGAGGCAAAATAAATATTAACAATTATAGGCAGCTATATCTTCTTAACCTAGCTATTACAGCCTATAGTCTCTACCTTAGCTTCCTATATTGCTTGCAAATAGCTATAGCTATCTTCTTACTTTATGTTTGCTTTGTGCTATTTACCCTTGTAATTTGCTATAGAAACCTCTAGTAGCGCCTTCTTATATACTGTTGCGCTGTTACGTGCCTTATAGGGTTTACCTTCCTTTACCTAGCGTTTAAGCTTTGCTATAGTTAGCTTTAGGATATTATTGCTATAGGTCTATATTGCACTTAAGCAGTAGCGCTAGGCCTCTGTAGTGCAGACAAGGATAAAGCAGGTGCTAGTAGGGGCGGGAAGTAAAGTAGAGGCTGTAAGGTAGATAGGCTTGTTATATAGGACGTTGGGATTAAACGTAACTTTGTCTAGGGTTAGGTAGCTGTGCTGCAGCTGGACGCAAGCCTTGGTCTAGTCTAGCTGCAGAGTAATCTCTACCTAGTCCTCCTTAGTTATATAGTAGTAGAGGCCCTTTTGCTTTGCTACTGTGCTCCTAAGCAATCTTTTCTCTACCCTTACCTAGAAAGACTATCTTAATCTTCTACTTTAGCTTAACATACTTGTAAGCTGTGTTACTAATTAACGCAGCGTATGTCTTTGCCTAGACCTTAATACCTAATACGCTAGGTGCAATTACTACAGCTCTAATCTAACCAGCTATACTGTTGTTAAGTCTGTTACTATCTAGTGCTAGCTAGGTAGAAGGGCTCTAGGGTGCGTTTAGGAACTTAGGTTAACCTTTGCGCTATATTACTAGAGCTAAATCCTCTAGTTCTGTTTAATGCACAATATAACTTGCAAAGTCTTTCTATAGCCTATATTATTAGCAAGCAGGGTACACCCTAGAGGTCTATACACCTTTTAAACATAGCAGTGCTACTAACTAGCTAGTGTAAATACACTAACTACTTCTTGCTATAGCCTACCTTCTTCTCTACTACGCGTAACTCTGTGCCTTCCTCCTTATATTTAAGGTTGTTGCTTATATAAGTAAGTATTAGCTGCCTTGCGCTAAGCCTTATAGTAGCTTAGTTTAGCTTTCTTAAGAGCATTTGCTTAGGATTACTAGCTAAACTATAAAGGTCTTAAGCAGCGTCTAGTGTAGTGTTCCTGCTACTAGCGTCTCTGCTATTGCTGTGTTTATTATTGCCTCACTAAAGTAGTTAATGTCTAGAATCTCCTTATCCCTAGCTGGCGTAGGCGAACGCTAGCAAGCTTTTCCCTTGCCTTAGACCTGTCTAACGTAGAGGGATAAAGGGGGCGTTACCTAACTTCTAGCCTTAGGTTATTTGTGTTAACTGCTGCTGACTTTAACGCACAACATTGTTATTACTATCTTTGCAAAAAAGTTAGGCAGAGGGGGCAAGATGTTCCTGCAGAAGTTAGGTTCTCCTATATTAATTATTAGGTTAGGTTATAGTTAATAGGAGTCTAGGACTGCTGCTTAGGTAGAGATAGCTGCTTATTATCTAGGGTCTAAGGCTGCTCCTTGTTAAGGGTCTAAGGCTGCTCCTTGTTAAGGGTCTAAGGCTGCTCCTTGTTAAGGGTCTAAGGCTGCTCCTTGTTAAGGGTCTGAGGCTGCTCCTTGTTAAGGGTCTGAGGCTGCTCTAGCTGCTGCTTAGGTAGAGATAGCTGCTTATTGTCTAGGGTCTAAGGCTGCTCCTTGTCTAGGGTCTGAGGCTGCTCCTTGTTAAGGGTCTAAGGCTGCTCCTTATTAAGGGTCTGAGGCTGCTCCTTGTTAAGGGTCTGAGGCTGCTCTAGCTGCTGCTTAGGTAGAGATAGCTACTTATTGTCTAGGGTCTGAGGCTGCTCCTTGTTAAGGGTCTGAGGCTGCTCCTTGTGTAGGGCCTAAGGCTGCTCCTTGTGCAGGGTCTAAGGCTGCTCCAGCTATTGCTTGGGTAGAGGTAGCTGCTCCTTGTTAAGGGTCTGAGGCTGCTCTGGCTGCTGCTTAGGTAGAGGTAGAGGTTTTTAGCGAAGGCGCCTTAGAGCAGTAGGCTGCAGTTAAGGCGTCTTAGTAGCAGCAGGGTGTTAATAGTTACAAAGCATTCCTATAACACTAGCTATTCTACTAGCTTAGACTGTATTATCTGCACCTATATTAACAGAAGGCGTTAGTAAGGGGCTCTTAAGAAGGTTAGAGTTGCTTAGCTACACTGCACTATTAGACTTTTAACCCTACTGCAAGGGGTGTAGCAGTAGGCACTAGAAAGACATTAGTTATAGTAGTGTCTAGCAACAGATCTACAGCTGCAGTAGTAACGTGCACAGTAGCGTTAGTAGCGAAGCTAGCTAGTACAGTAATAAATAAAGACTACGTCTGCAGAGCTAGGCTCTAATGCAGGCAAGGAGAGAGGTAGAGCGATTTATTAAATGCAAAACTAGCACTATTGCTGCTGTATGTCTTAGCGTCCTTAACTAGGTTAGCCTATAAGACACTATCCTTATACGCAAGAGCTACGTCTGTAAAGATAGTTATAACAGTGCCTAGCTTGCTGTTAACTACATTATAGAGCTTAAACATCCTAGTTGCCTAGTAGCTAGTAATTAATAGCGTAGTAATAGACTAGCTGCGCTTTGCGCGTTTAATACTCTATTTAGAGCTACGTCTGCGCTTCTCCCTACAAGAAGGTAACGCAACACTGTTAAGTACGTCGCTATTAGAGTTATTATGTTTTGTCTCCTTGCTAGATTCTTTTTTGCAGCTTTCTAAATGCGCTACTACACTATAGTAACAAGCCTTTTATAGCCTTTATCCTCTATAACACAGGGGCATTATAGAACTTAGGGATATTATTGTACATAGCGTTCTCTAGCTGTGTCCTTGCACAAGATCTAAGCTTGCCTAACATATTGCTAACTATTTTTAGATAGTGTTTACGCAAGATGTTAACTAGTCGTCTGTTAATCGCGTTTTTATCTGTACTAGCTGTAATGTTAAAGCTATTCTAAATTTAACAAATAGTTAGATGCGTAGTTAAAGTTATTCTGTGCTAGTAGTTAATTAGTTATAGTGGCGTAGATAGCAGGCTTGCAATAAAGGAAGCGGTAGGTAGTAGAAAGTAGTAGTAGAGGAGAGCAAGTTGCAGCAGAGGTAGTAACTTTGCGCACCTTGTGCGAGATTAGGGTAACTGTGCGCTGCAGTACTCTAAGGGTGAAAGTAAAAGTAAAGATAAACAGCAGTAAGCAGCGGCAGTAACTGCAACTTGCAGATAGCAACTTGCTAACAGTATAGCAACTTGCAGATTGCATAGCAACTTACAGACAGTATAGTAACTTGCAGATTGCATAGCAACTTGTAGACAGCATAGCAACTTGCAGACAGCATAGCAACTTGCAGATAGCATAGCAACTTGCTAACAGCATAGCAACTTATAGATAGCATAGCAACTTGCTAACAGCATAGCAACTTGCAGACAGTAACTTGCATCTAGAGACATGCAACAAACGCTGTTTGTAGCAAACGCAATTGCAGAGAAGAATTAGAGATAAACAATTAGCAGTTAGAGACTAGAAGCGTTGCTTGTCCTGTTAGTTGTAGTGTTGCTAATAGAGCTAAAGCAAGGCAGCAGGAAGCTAGCAGGACAAGACGCTGGCTAGTAGGAGGCTATAGACAGTTAATAAGCAAAGAAATAGGGATTACCCTACCTAGCCTACCCCTGTAGGCGCAAGCTATTAGTAAGATAGTATAGAGGCGGATAGCAGCGTAACTGCAGCATAGATAGTCTAGCAGCAAACTTGTAGTAAAGGAGCTTCTAACGCAGCATGTCTGCGTTAAACTGCCTAAGCTAGAGACGTTAGTGTAGTAAAAACAACGCTAGTTGCTGCAGTAACTATAGACTCTCTCCTTATTGCAGCTTGCTTGCTGTCTTCCTGTTTACAACCTATCTACAGTGTTGCAGTACTAAACTACTGTAGGTAATCCCTATATATTGTCTCTACTCTTTGCGCTTATATCTAGCTGCTTGCTATTAGTACAATTGCAATCCTACTTAGTTGTGTTAAGTTAAGCAAGTTTCTTACCTTTACCTACGCACTGTTAACTGCAAGCTAGCCTACGCAGACTTAGCAGATTTTGCAACCTATAACACCTTCTCTGTCTCTAAACTACAACCCTGCTACATTACACAGTTGTTAACAAGTTCCTTAACTACCTCTTATCTCTTTCTTTAGAAGTCTTACCCTACGTTTGTTATTACTAGCAGCAAGCTGTTAAAGGTACGTTGTCCCTATAGGCGCTTAATCTAGCTGCAGCTTACTCTCTGCAGATTTTTTTAAAACCCTCCTTACTGTTGCTTTCTAGGCACTATAGCAGATTACTTAGCTTACTACTATCTTACCTAAGAGATTAACCACAGCTACAAGGACGTTAAGTTTACTACTAGCATTGTAGTTATTAAGTCTAAGGGCAAGAGCGTCTGTCTTAGTAGCTTTTAAATAGCAGAAGCTACACTAAAGAGCAGCTATAATAACTGCAGCTAGCACAGGCATATAGCAAGAGACTGTCCTAGCAAGCCTAAGGGTTAGCTATGCAAGCTGTGTAACAAGCATAGATATAACAAGATTAACTGCCTAGAGATTAAGTGCAGTAACTACTACTAGTTTAGCTACACTAAGTTGTACTGTACTAATCTAGTGCTTTGCTACACCTACAGAAACCTAGGCTACTATGCTAAAGACTGCTCCCTCCTAAAGCCTAAGCGCAAGGGCAAAGGCAAAGGTAAAGGCACCTGCTGTAGCTGCGGCAGCCCTAGTTATTGCCTTGTTAACTGCACAGAGCTAAAGTGCAACAATTACTACGCCTAGGGCTATCTAGAGGATAACTACATAGAGGGCTTAAAGAAGACTGCTAAGGGCAAGAGCGTTGTTAGCAAGGGCGTTATTAGCAAGAGCGTTATTAGCAAGAGCGTTGTTAGCAAGAGTAGTAATAGTAAGAAGCCTAGCAACAGTAAGAACAGCAGTGTAGAGAAGCCTAGTAATAGCAATATATTTAACTTGTGCGTAGACGTTAATGCCTATTTATCTAGTGTTAATATTAAGCCTAAGGTTATTAAGCTACCTAAGGGCACGCTCGCTGCTGCTAGCTTAGAGCGCAGCCTAACTATAAAATAGGTTACTACTATTAGCAAGAACTACATCTCTTCCTTTAGTCTTACCTTTAACAGTTGCTTCTAGAGCAACAGCTCTAGATCTAGCTAGGTGCACAAGACTGTATCTGTAGCCTTTACCTAGGACAACATTATTAACATAGATAGAGGATAGCTAGCTGTAGTTAAAGACCCTAATGCTAACTAGGTGCTTGCTAAGCACGTCCTACCCTAGCAACTTGCACTTATTAAGCAACTTGCTTGCTTAGACAGCGTAACTAAGCTTATCTACCTTATAGTTTGCCTGCGCACTGTTAGCTTAGACAATAAGCAAGGCGTTAGTAGCAGCAAGCGCCCTCTATACAGTTAAGCGCTGTTCTCTAACCTTAACTTTAGTAACTTTAAACAAGACATTAGCAAGGCTTGTAATATAATGTTGCAACCTAACACCTTTACTATTAACTTCTTTACTATAGTGCCTGTTGCTTAATTTAAAGTTTGTATTAGAACACTCTAGGCACACATAACGTTGCAGCAGAAGCACAACCCTATCCTTAACTAGTAGGAGAGCAGCAGAATTAACCTGCAGCAAGGCATAGAGGTTAAGGAGGAGTCTAGACCTAAGAACTTTAAGATCTACAAGCAGTACACTTTTATGTTAGCAAAGGAGTACTACACTATCTTCTTCTACAACATAACACACAAGCTTAATTACCTACGTACAATAACGTCTAAGCTTACTAACATTAAGATTGCTAGCTTCCCTAGAGGCAACAATTAGCTATACTAGGCCTACCTTTACGTGCCTTACAAGACGCACTATTAGCTAGGCGCTGTGCTTAAGCTAAAGTTTAATCCTAACAGTAACAAGGCTATAGACTAGACCTTCTAGGTTGCTAAGCCTATAGGCTTTACAAGCGCTAGCTACTACCCTAGCTTTCTCTTTTGCCCTTAGGATAGCAGGGTCTTTGTTGCCTAGCCTGTCTTTAAGAAGGACGTGCACTTTGTTAAGTCTTATAAGCACAGCAGCTCTAATAAGATTAGAGCTGCTATAGACAACCTTAGCAGTGTTACGTGCCTTATGCGTAAGGTAAGCCCTAAGTCTAGCGTAACACGTGCAATTAACACCCTTAACTATCTCTACCTTAGCTAAGATGCCTTTGTAAAAGAGATGCAACTCCTGCAAGCTAATAACCTCTACAACCTTAATATAATTAACTACTTCTATAAGATGCGCAAGCTGTACAGCAAGGCTGCTATTAACAAAGGTATTAACTTCCTCTCTAGCTAGTTAAGAGACAAGCAGCGTAAGGTTGTTTATTGCCTGCGCAGCATAAAGGGTAGCATCCTCCTTATCTAGGGTCCTAGCAGTGTAGGCAAGACTGCTATCCTTATGCAGCTCTTAGCGCTCTACTACTAGCTGCAGGTCTACTACAGTTAGGAAGGGCTTCTCCTGCCTCTCTAGGTCTAGTTGCCTATTAACAAGAACGTAGACAACATCTTGCAAAAGTGCTATAATGTCTACCTTAAGCTTTACAAGGAGCTAACTGTAAAGGGGGCAGACGCCTTCTACCCTATTATTATTTGCTAGCACATAGGCGTAACTAAGAAGCACGTCTACTGCAAGGACTACAACTAACAGCGTGATACCTACCTTAAGACCTATAAGCCTCTCTACTACAACGCTAATAAAGCTGTTACATACAAGGCTAAGAGGGCTGCTAAGACAGTAGAGGGTAGGGGTAATATTAACAGTGCTAAGGATAAGGATGCTAAGGATAAGGATGCTAAAGATACTAACAATCTACACTATATAACTGCGCGATCCCTTCTTACGTATGTTAAGATACAGGACAGCTTTATTATAGGCTTAGACCTTAGGTTTAATAAGCGCCTAAACAAGGTTAATATCTCTAAGGGCATGTAGATCTTGCGTTGCGCTAGCTTCCTACTTAGAGGCGTAACTAAGCCTTATGCTATTACCTACCCTAACAATGCGCACGCTAGACTTCGCAACCTAATAACAAAAATAGCATAGGGTTTAGAGATGTTAGAAGAGGATGTGCGTAAAATCTTACTTGCTACTAACATTGTTGTTAAGGAGCTTGCAGAGATAGCTATTATTATCTACATAACCCCTAACGTTGTCTCTTAGACACGCACCTACACCCTTTGCCCTCCCTACGCTGTTCTCTATAACAAAGCTAGCAAGATATTAGAGATAGGCACCCTTACTAGTCTCCTCTTTAGCTGTCTATACACTAAAGGCAAAGGTAGACTCTAGGTTAAACTAAATTTGCACAAGCCCTATGTCCTCTTTAGCAACATCTTCTAGCTACTACCTGCTAGGGTTAGCAACGCAGAAGAGCATCCCTTTAGACAGCAGACTAACGTCTTGCCTTTCTAGCGTTAGGTACTTGCTGGCCTTACTGTGCTGTGGTTGTAGGTGCAGCACAGGTCTAATAGTAATATTAACAACCTTGTTAACACTATCCTTCCCTGCAGTTAGATGCTAGTTACGTCTAGTATTAATAATTAGCTAGCGTGTGCGCTTGTAAAGAAGTGCGCCTAGGACCTCTATTCTACTAACACGCGTTGTGTTTATAAGGCTTAAGGGTAAGACTAGTACCCTGTTATTGTCTAAGTTAAGCTATAACAATACGTTTGTTCCTTTTATACTTAAGGCTGCTTATAACCTGCTTTAGGAAGACAGGTTTACTAGAGCATAGGTTACTATTATATTGCTATACACAGCGCAAGTAGCTACCTACTGTTATATTAAGCAGTGTCTTGTTAAGTATCTCCTAACGCACGCGAAAGACAGTAATAAGTAGCACCTAGGCGCACAGCTTAAGGACGTTAATATCTTTACAGTTAACAAGATGCAGAGTGCGTAGAAGGACGTTATCCTCTACTACACTACCTGCTCTAGCTAGCTTAGTTTCACTAGCAACATTACTTGCTAGCTCCTTACCCTTAGTTGTGCTAGCGCTTTGCTTGTTATCTTTAGCAATCTAATAAGTGTTAGTAATGCCTATAAGGGCAAGGATTGTAGTTTCTACCTTAAGAGCGCCTACTACAAGGCCTAGTATTAGTGTCTTTAGCACTGCTCTATAGTAAACCTAGAGAACAACGTTAACCTACGCAACAAGTAGTTGCTCCTAGAGAAGTTTAACATTACTGCTATTCTCTATAACTTCTACGTAGACTAGGCCTCTAAAGCCACGCCTATTAAGCTTGCGTCTAGCGTCTACCCTACAGAGAGTAGTAACACTAATAATAACTATAGCAGTAACAAGGGCAAAGCTAAGCCTTTTAACATTATAGGTAATAGCTTTAGTGCAGAAGGAGGCGGTGTAGGTAGTAACTCTTTTAGAGGTAGTAACTCTTTTAGAGATAGTAGATCTACTTAGCAGCCTGCAGAGAACAGTGTAAAGTAGTAGCTGCTTAGGCTTATCTTAACCTGCACTAAAGCGCATGTGTCCTGCCTTGCTAGAGCAGCAAGGGGTAGTGCTAGCTGTTTAGTAATTAGTTTCCTAACACTAGGGTTTAGTGTTAACAGTAGGGTTAAGGCTCTGCGCTGTGCTGTTCTCTTAGCCTTAGGTAGCAGCTATAGGGCTGGTTTAATAGACAATTTAATCTAGATAGCTTTGTTACAACTTTGTACAACAGGGTAACAAACTAAAGCAATAGTTTGCATATTTAACATGCCTTGTCTGCAACTTACATCTACATAGTTGTTAGGCCCTACCTGCCTAGCTGCGTCTAGCAGAGGTGTAGCTAATAATAGAGTACTGTTCTAATATTAACTTTCTTATAAGAGAGAGTTGTAATACCTTTTAGTTTGCTTGTCTTAGTAGGCTAGAGCTAGGGCTTAATAATAGTCTGCAACTTACACTAATTACTACCTGCAAGATGTGTTTGCTTATCTGCAACTTGCGCTAACTACTACTAGCAAGATGCACTGTTTTGTTTACAACTTACACTATTACATCTGCAACTTATATCTAATTTTATCTACAACTTGCACTGTTTTGTTTGCAACTTGCACTATTTTGTTTGTAACTTACACTATTTTGTTTGCAACTTGCACTATTTTGTTTATAACTTACACTGTTTTGTTTGCAACTTGCACTGTTTTATTTGCAACTTGTACTATTTTGTTTGTAACTTACACTATTTTGTTTGTAACTTGCACTGTTTTATTTGCAACTTGCACTATTTTATTTGCAACTTGCACTGTTATATCTGCAACTTACACTGTCTTATCTGTAATTTACTATATCTGTGCAAGTTGCAGTACCTTAACGCAAGTTGCAGTACCTTAACGTAAGTTGCAGTACCTTAACGCAAGTTGCAATAACCCTAAATTATAGAGCTTAGCACAGCACACTGTCTCTTAAGGCAGCTTGTAGCAAAGGAACCTCCTCTAGGTAGAGAAAAAGAAGAATATTAACAAAATTAGCAAAACGAAATAGACTAACAGGATTTGCTATTCCTGTCTACTGCATAGATACTAGGCCCTAACCCTCTAGTAGCCTTAAGGTGGAGGTAGATACTGCGCTGCTAAAGTAGCGTGGTAGTAAAACCTTAGAATGTATCTTTGCAGTAGACAGGAGCATTACGCTACTAGGACAGACAACCCTGCTCCTAGACACTAAAGCTACTGTGTGCAGGCCCTTAATACCTAGCTCTTAAAAGCTGTAGATTAACAGGGATTTAAACTAGGGGACTTTTTATTGCTAGGGTTAGTTTACTAGAGAGATTTTTAATAAAAATTATATAAGTATTAGAGTATATATACACCCCTAAATAGCAGGACCTATAAGCGTTAGTAGAGACTACTATTAGCTGTTTAAAGGAACGTAGTTAAGTTAAGTAAGAGTTAGCAAAAGTAATTAAGAGTAAGTAAAAGTAAGTAACAGTAAGTAATTGCTGCAGGGGAGGGCTATATTTTTGCAGGATAGGGGTATAAGCTATAGTAGCAGAAGTTCTTTTTGTACTATACCCTAAACTGCATAAACAAGAGAGCTCTAGGTATATACAGGTTGTAATACTTTAACGCAAGTTGCTACATGTGTGTAAGTTGCATTACCTTAACGCAAGTTACAATATCTATGCAAGTTGCAGTACTGCTACGCAAGTTGTATTACCTCTATAGAAGTTGCAATATCTATGCAAGTTGTAGTACGTCTATGTAAGTTATATTATCTCTACGCAAGTTGCAATATGTCTGTAAGTTGTAATATGTCTATAAGTTATAATATATCTGTAAGTTATAATATGTCTGTAAGTTGCAATACTTGTACGTAAGTTGCTATATATGTGCAAGTTGCATTACCTTAACGCAAGTTGCAATATTAGTGCAAGTTGCAGTACCTCTGCGCAAGTTACATTATCTCTACGCAAGTTGCAATATGTGTGTAAGTTGTAATACTTCTACGTAAGTTGCTATATATGTGCAAGTTACAGTACCTATACGCAAGTTACATTCCCTCTATAGAAGTTGCAATATCTATGCAAGTTGCTATAGGTGTGCAAGTTGCAATATTAGTGTAAGTTATAATACTTTAATATAAGTTACTATATATCTATAAGTTACTATATATCTATAAGTTACTATATATCTATAAGTTACTATATCTATATAAGTTATTATATATTAGAAAGTTTATATAATACTATAATATATAGGTAATACTATATTAGATTATATTAGTAAGAAGAATAAGATCCTAGTATCTTTAGTAAGATAAAATAAAGTATAAGCCTATAATAAATAGCAACTACTTTATAAAGCTAATAGAAAAGTATAGAAAACTAGCTACTATACTCTAGAGTATACTATATAATATATATAGAACTAAAATTTTAGTAGTTAAATAATTACTAAGTACTTAGTTATAAGTATAAAAAGTTAATATAGGTTAGTAAATATAGTATATTTTCTTAACTTAGAATCTATATTTATTACTAGGTACTAAGTACTATTATAAAAGAAGACTAATATTATATTCTATTAATAAAAAGAATACTATTTTAAGTCTTATAAAGTAATAGTATACTAAAGTAGGTAAATTTTAAGGTTTATTTAAAATATAGAAAGTAAATAAAGCTAAGTATAAAAGTATATTCTATAGCTAGGTAGTATAAAGCTATATAGTAAATATTAAATTATAGTAACTAGAAGAAGTATATAGTATAGGTAATAAAATAGTATAGAAGGTAAATATAAAGAAAGTATTTTAGTAATAAAATAGTAGTAGTAGTTAAAGTAGTAGTAGTAAAAGTAGTAGTAGTTAAAGTAGTAGTAGTTAAAGTAGTAGTAGTTAAAGTAGTAGTAGTTAAAGTAGTAGTAGTTAAAGTAGTAGTAGTAAAAGTAGTATTAGTTATATAGTAGTATAATAGTTTATAGGCAGTAGAAATAGAATAGTATTAGTATAAAAGTTAAGTTAAAGTTATATATAGGTATTAGGCAAGAGTAAGGTAAGTTAAAATAAATAAATAGTAATATAAGTAGTATAGATAAGTAAATAGAGTAGATATTTAGGTATAAGATAGTTATAGATAGGTTAGTATTAAAGTAAAAGGTAAAAAAGAAAAAATAGTAAAGTTAAGTATAGAGTAGTATATAAGTTAGAGTTAAGATATAGTTATAGTATTTTTATTATTATAGAAATAATTAAAAAAGGAGCATATATAGAGTTAGAGTAAGTGTATAAAGCAGAAGTAGAGAGATATAGAAGAGAAGGGAGTAGGAAAGGGAGAACCCTATAGATATTAGGTTTGGAAATTTAGGTCCTAAATTGTCGCCAAGATGGCTTGTGCACCCAAACGCTAGGGTCAACTATCAAGGCGCTAGGGTTGACTATCGAGGCGCTAGGGTCGACTATCAAGGCGCTAGGGTCGACTATCGAGGCGCTAGGGTCGACTATTGAGGCGCTACAAGACAGGGGAGAGGAACACCAAAACTCTACCCCTCTGCCTGCACGCCTGTTTCTGCCTACTATTATAGTTAAAATTAAGATAACTACACCCTATCTTATGCAATATTTTACTCCAAATCTAACGCTGTTTTCAGAATTAGATTCTGAGCCCTGGTTGTAGAGATGCACGCCTGTGAAGTAGTGCAGAGAGAGGAGAGAGAGGAACACCAAAACTCTAACTCTCTGCCTGCACGCCTGTTTCTGCCTACTATTATATTTAAATTTAAGATAACTACACCCTATCTTATGCAATATTTTACTCCGAATCTAACGCTGTTTTCAGAATTAGATTCTGAGCCCTGGTTGTAGAGATGCAGGCCTGTGAAGTAGTGCAGAGAGAGGAGAGAGAGGAACACCAAAACTCTACCCCTCTGCCTGCACGCCTGTTTCTACCTACTATTATAGTTAAAATTAAGATAACTAAAACTTATCTTATGCAATATTTTACTCCGAATTCAACGCTGTTTTTAGAATTGGAATCTGAGCCCTGGTTGTAGAGATGCATGCCTGTGAGGTAGGGTAGGAGAGAGGGAAGAGAGGAACACTAAACCTCTACCCCTCTATCTGCACGCCTATTTCCGCCTACCTCTATAGTGAAAATTAAGATAACTAAACTTATCTTATGCAACATTCTACTCTGAATCTAACGCTGTTTTTAGAATAGGAATCTGAGCCCTGGTTGTAGAGATGCACGCCTGTGAAGTAGTGTAGAAAGAGGAGAGAGCAACACTAGACCTCTACCCCTCTATTTGTACGCCTGTTTTTGCCTACCTCTATACTTAAATTTAAGATGAATACACCTTATCTTATGAAATATTTTACTCTGAATGTAACGCTGTTTTCAGAATTAAAATTAGAGTCCTGGTTGTAGAGATGCACGCCTGTGAAGTAGTGTAGAGAGAGGAGAGAGGAACACTACACCTCTACCCCTCTATCTGCACGCCTATTTCCGCCCACCTCTGTAGTGGAAATTAAGATAACTATACCTTATTGTATGCAATATCTTACTCTAAATCTAACGCTGATTTTAGAATTTAAGTCTGAGCCCTAGTTGTAGAGATGCACGCCTGTGAAGTAGTGTAGAGGGAGGAGAGAGAGGAACACTTACCCTCTACCTCTCTATCTGCACGCCTATTTCCGCCCACCTCTGTGGTGGAAATTAAAACAACTAAAGCTTATCTTATGCAGTATCTTACTCCAAATCTAACGCTTTTTTAGAATTTGAGTCTGAGCCCTGGTTGCAGAGATGCTGGCCTGTAAAGTAGAGAGGAGAGAGGAGAGAGATAAACACTAAACATCTACCCCTCTATCTACACGCCTGTTTCTGCCTACCTTTATAGTTAACATCTACATAAATAAACCTTATCTTATGTAGAATTTATGTCTAAGCTCTAGTTGTAGAGACGCAGGCCTGTAAAGTAGAGTAGAGAGAGAAGAGAGGAGAGAGGCAAAAGTAGAGAGAGGCAAGAGAGGAGAGAGGAACACTACACCTCTACCTCTCTACATACACCCTCTGTTTTTAACTCTAGAGGTACTAACTACGTCTATAATACCTTAAGAGAGGTTTCTAGTATATAGCTAGTCTAGACGTTAATTATAATAAATAAATAAACATCTATATACACCCCTATTTCTACCTATCTCTATAGTTACTATTTAGATCAAGTAGGCTAGTATTCTATAGAAATTTCTATTTTTATTCTAACGCTCTTTTAAGAATTAGAATCTAAGCTCTAGTAATAGAGATAATAGCCTATAAAGTAAAGGAAAGAAAGAAGAGAGAGAAGAGAGAAATACTAAACCTCTACCTCTCTATCTATTTGTCTATTTCTACCTATCTCTATAGTTAATATTTAGAGAACAGAGGCTAGTATTCTATAGAAATTTTAATTTACTTAAGTATACTTCTTAAAAGTAAAAACAAAGCTCTTATAATAGAGGAGTATAGCTATATAGTATAGTTAGAGAGAGCGTATAGAGAAAAGAGGAATTATTAAGTTTAGTAGGTAAAATATATAATAGGTTTATAGGTATTACTAATTATATTCTTCTCTAGTATTATCTATACCTAGGATATAGTTTATATAATAGTAAGGTAGTTTCTTTATTAACTCTTAGTAACTACACTTCTAATCTACTATACCTCTTTAGCTTACGTAGTATATATAAAGAACTAGGCTTAGTATATAGGACTTAGTAGGTATTTAGGACCTTAACTAAGTACTAGAATAGGTAGTAACTAGGCTCTAATTTATAGCTGCTACTTACTAACTCCTGTTTAGCTATCTACTAGATTCTAGACAAGAGATATACAAGAGCTAATTAAACTATACTTTACTAGATAGATTTTAACTATCCTTTCTATAAGACTTATAGGAATAGAGAATCTTTTATATTACTTATTCTAGTGCTCTTATATATATTATAGTAGATATACAAGCTTCTAAAGCCTCTATTTTTCTATGTTTTTATGTTAACGTACCTTATAGGCAAACAGCGCATACAACTAAACAGCGCACTTTTGCTAAGACTCTCCCCTATTATACTACATTATGCCCTAGAACGCTGCACTCTGCGCCTTTCTAGCCTGTAACAAGCTGTAATATTACTTAGAGACCTCTTCTACTTTATTCTTACACGTTTGTGCGTTATGCCTACTCTCTCTACACGTTCTACAGCGTCGCTGTAATAGCTTACCCCCTTTAGCGCGTACCCTCTTCTTTAGCTTCTTACTATTACTACGCGCGCTAAACTCCTGTAGAGTAATTAAACGCTAGCCCTCTTTAACTGTTAGTGTCCCTCCTGCCTAAACTTGCTTCCTTTTGCGTGATTTACGCTCTGTAGCAGCCTCTAGGGCTGCTTAAAGCTTAGCGCGTTCTTGTTTAAGCAAAGCTATCTTATGCGCTATACCTATAGCCCCCTTTATAAGGTAATTAAGCGCGCTAGTAGCAGAGGTTAGTAAGCTACCTATTTGCTTCTTATACTTGTCTTGAATTAGAGTTAATTAAGAGCTAAATTTAATAAGGTTCTTTAGGGTTTGCAACTGCTAGGGCTCTTTGTTAGTAGGGAGTAGTGGTGATAGAGTCTATAGCTTTACATTAAGGGTTAATATAACCTGTTGTAGGTTAAAAGGGACTAGTCCAGCCTCTTAGAACCCTCCTTAGATGTTGCTAGGAGTAATAGCTTTGTTATAGGCGTGTATAAAGCATAGCAGGAACTCTAGCTTTGTAATGTAGGTTATCTAGGTACGTACTAGCTTGTTAACCTAGTCCCTGTACACCTACTTTAAAGGGGCAAAACAACCTACGTTAAGCGGCTGCAAGAGGTGCGATAAGTGCAGAGGCATACATACAGGCACAATCTTGTTATCTTTACAGTATTAGTAGAATACTACAGTGTTGTAGCTCTTATAACTATTAACAATAAGCATATAGTAGGTACTAACAGTGCGCGTCTTTGTATGCCTGTTAAAGTGCCTTAACTACTTAAAACTAAGCTTGTTACTAGTCTAGCTGTTATTAGAGTTAGAAAAGCTCTAACCTAGGGGCAGGGCGTCTTCCTTAAACTAGGAGCAAGGGTAGCTGTTATAAGTGCTCTCCCCTAACAGGAGATACCTTAGCTAGGCCCTAGGCCAAGCCTAGAGACCTACTGGCCACACACGTATATAATATCCACGCGCCTTAAGACTTACCCTTTAAGGATTTGTCTTATCTTATCTTATCTCTTAAATATTATCTATTATTTGTCCTATCTTGCTCTGCTTAATTGCCTGCCTACAGTGCCCTTACAATTTAAATCCTTTATACTTCCTCTTAGAACAGGCAGCTAATTAGTAGCAGAGGAGCAGGAAAAAAACTTAGCTATTAGCAATAGCTAGAGGACGACGCAACCTCTGCTTAACTATAAGTAACGTAGAGGAGTTACCCCCTTGTAATAACCTTAGTTATAAGCTAGACGCTTAACGCCGCAACAACGCGCCTAGAGTATCTCTACTACCTATAGAACTACTACTTAACCCTTATAGGGGCGAGTTAGCTACTACAGCAGCGGGCATTGCGACGCTAGACGTCCTAACGCCACGCGTTACACAAATAGAGTTGCTACAGGCTTCTATCCTGTTGTTGCTAGAAGCACTTAACAAGGCAGAATTGTCTAGCGCCCCTAAACAAGAAATTAAAATCTAGCAGCAGTAATTTAACTAGGTAGTTAAGACCCTGCAGTAGACGCACGTTAGACCTGCACTAGGTAGCTACTGTCTAGCGTTTAACAAGGCTAGCAAGATAATATAAGTCCTTAATAACGTCTAACCTAAGCTAAAACTTAGGACAGATAACAAGCCTCTATTAACTTAGCAAGTAGACTAGTAGATTAAGGATATAGACATAGCGTTCTAGTACGCCTAAGTAGTTAAAGACTCTATTACCTGTACCTACTAGATTATAGGCACAATCTACTATAGTGTCTATTAAGAATTAATCTAACAACGCATTAATAAGGGATTAATCTAAACCTAGGCTAACCTCTGTGTAGAGGAGGAGCAGCTTATATAAGACCTAGTCTTTACTTAGTACAAGAACTACAATAAGTACTTTAACTATAAGTAGAAGGCTAACAATTCTATTAACACCTTCCTAATAAAGTTAAACAAGTAGGAGTCTCTACTGCCCTACAACTTTGCTAAGTTTAACAACAGCATAGATAACTATAAGTTTAAGATAGCGTTTATATAGAGCTTTACGCCCTACAAACTCTAACGTAAGATCTAGCGCAATAGCAGCCTAGAACATATTACTAAGTAGATAGAGTTTAAACAGGCCCTCTAAAACGCAGAGACTGCAACAGTCCCCTTAAACTCAAGCCTCTAGGCTAAAGGCAGCAGTTAAAACAAAAGACCTTACTCTTCTCTAAACAGGGAGGATTAAAGAGGCACTGCAGTTAGGCCTTAACCCCCTCTAGGAGCGACGCTGGAAAGCAGCTAGGAGACTCCTAGCTAGTAACTAATAACGCTAATTTGTTAGGCGGCAAGGGGTCCTATAGGGGCAATTACTACTAACAATCTAATAGGGGTAGTTATTATTAACAGTCCCAAGGCTAACCCTCCTAGGGTTATTAGCAACAGGGCTATTAGAGAGGCTGCGGAAGCAGTAATTAACAATCTAGTAGTAACTAGGAAATAGCAAACCCTAGTCGCTAACCTTTCCTACCTACAACTAGGGTTAGAAACTAAAGGGAAGCAGACCTGCATAGCAGTTACTGTCTAGCTAATTAACTCCAAGGGCAACCCTAGGACTCTCTAGGCCCTGTACAACTTAGGCTTAGAACTGAACCTTATTGCTAAGCAGGTAGCTAGAGACCTAGGGCTTAACCTAGCAGGGACTAACCAGCGACTAAACGCAGTAGTCCTAGACAATACAAAGCTATTGCTAACAGAGCAGTATTAGTTAACAATAGTCTGCTACAACAGCAAGGGAGCACTAAAAACAGTTAGGCTAACTAAATTCTAGTCTACACTATTCGTTAGATACAACCTAGTATTAGGTTATCTATAGCTGGCTAAAGCAGACCTATGTATCTGCTTCTCTGCAGGAACCTACAAGTGGTTCTTAGAAGACGTTAAAAGAGTCTAGCTAGTAACTACTAAACAATTGTTTAGTGATCTAGAACCAGACAAGCAGCTATACCTACTACAGTCTAGAGGCCTAAACCTAGGCGACCTAACAGACGTCTACTAGATAGACGTTAGATAGACATAGGACGCAACCTATTGCGCTAAGTTCTTAAGAATTATAGCAGTAAGACAAGATAGCAATACTATCCTAGGAGACAATACCCTAGACATAGAAGAGCTTAAATACGTGCCTAAACACCTCTATTATAAATAGTTTGCGTTTAGTAAACAACAGACAAGCGTATTAGCACTATATTAGGAGTATAACCATGCTATTAAAATCAAGGATAGAGCTAAGGTTCCTAACCTCCTAATCTACAACCTGTCCCGCAGGGAGCTAGATATCCTCTAGGGATACCTTAAGACAGCACAGGAGAAGAGCTAGATCTGTCTAAGCAAGTCGCTGGCGGGAGCCCCTATCCTGTTTGTCCCTAAGTCTAACAGTACTATAAGACTATGCGTTAACTACCAAGGATTAAACAAGGTAACTATTAAGAATTAGTACCCTATCCCGCTAGTTAGCAAGATAATAGACTGCCTGTTAAAAGCAAAGGTCTTTACTAAGCTAGATCTACGCGACGCCTATCACAGGCTCTAGATTAAGGAAGGCAATAAGTAGAAGACTGCGTTTAAGACACAGTATAGTTATTTCAAATACCTAGTAATGCTATTTAGCCTAGCAAACGCGCTAGCCACGTTTTAGTCCTATATCTATTAAGCCCTAGGAGGCCTCCTAGACAAGATCTGCGTAGTCTACCTTAATAACATCCTTATCTATTCCTAGGATAAGAAGGACTATAACAAGCACGTTAAAGAGGTCCTAGATTGCCTAGTTAAGTAGGGGATGTTTGCAAAGGCAAGCAAGTGCGTCTTCTCTAGCAAGTTAGTAGAATTTCTAGGATTTATTATTACACTAGACGGCGTGGTCATAGATCTAGAGAGGGTCTGTACTATTACTAAATAGCCAGAGCTATCAAGCTATAAGGACATTTAGGTGTTCTTAGGCTTTACTAACTTCTATTAGTAATTTATCTTTAACTACTTAGGAATTGTCTAACTGCTTATTAACTACATAACAGCTGCCTAGAGTCTAGCAGAGGACCAAGGGGTCCCTAGTCTAGAAGAGGGGAGGGCAAGACTAAAGAAAAGTTAAAAGGGACTAACTAAATAGTACAAACTATAGCATTAGCTAGAGGAAGCCTGCACGGCATTCCTTACTATTAGGGAGAAGTTTATAAAAGCCCTAGTGCTACAACACTTTAACCTAAACAAGCCTATTATTGTCCTTACAGACGCGTTAGATTTCGCTATAGCAGCTATCTTGTTGCAGCTACAGGCGTCTAATGTGGCGACAGAACAACACTAGAAGCTAGTAGCATTCTAGAGCTAGAAGTTCCAAGGTCTATCTATTAGATAGCATACCTATAACAAGGAACTCTTAGCAATTATTAAGGCCTTTAGGCAGTAGAGACACTACCTTAAACACGCCCCTATAACAATCTAGGTACTCTTAGACTACAACAACCTAAGGTACTTTATAACAACAAAGGAGCTCTCTCCTAAACAAGCCTGTTAGGCAGAGGAGCTAGCAAGGTTTGACTTTAAAGTTAAATACAAGCTAGGACTAGAAAATGTAGCAGATAGTCCTTTAAGACGTCTAGACTACGCAGAAGGTCTTAAGGTTAGAGAATAGCAAGCCCTATAGGATGCTATGCTGCCTACCTTACAACAGAAGCTTTAGATCTAGGCAATTCAAAAGTCTAAGGCTTAAAAAGATGCACAGGCAACATCTAGGAGTGACGTACCTATAGAAGACCTAGTAGAGGTCTAGCAACTGCCTAAAGCTGTCCCTAAGGAATTCTACTAACAGCAAATTAGCCTTAGAGATTTGTCTCCCCTAGCTCTTAACCCTCTATCTAATAGCTATTAGCGCTAGGGTCTATCTAAAGACACTAAAGCTAGGGGACTAAACTTTAACGTTGCAGAAGCTCTCCTTCGTAGCCTAGACAACAGAGTTAGTACCCCTACATACCTTACAAACAAAGCTGCGTAGGGAGATTCTACTTACGCGCTAGAAACCCTAGGACCCCTAACAGATTTTATTAAGCAAGTCTAGCAGCAGGATGCAATATACCCTGCAAAGCAGTTGTTAACAAACTAGACAGATAGCAGAGCAAAGAAGGGACAACACTACTAGGAGGTTAACCCTAGTAGGACCTTACGCAGGAGCAGGAAAGTTTAGATTCCTAACAATATTGCACTGCGCTACACAATCCTTTTAAGGAATTATAACAACCCTATAAGAGGTTACTATAGCATAGATAAGACTGCTAAAGTACTTAAAAGAAAGTACTATTAGCTAGAACTAATAAAGGACGTATATAAGTACATCTAAAGGTGTCCTACGTGCTAACTACACAAAATTAGAAGGCATAAGCTGTAGGGACTACTTACACTATTACTAGTACCAGACACAGCCTAGCAGTACTTCTCCCTTAACTTTATAACAGACCTGCTAAAGTTAGCAGATGCTAAGGGGAATAAGTATAACTTAATACTAGTCCTAGTAGACTACTTTAGTAAGTACGTCTAGTACCTACCCTGCACTAAGACAATTACTGCCTAGCGCCTAGCTAAACTGCTAATAGAGCAGAGCTTTTTAAAGCAAGGACTACTAGATACGCTGTTGTTAGATTAGGGTTTAGTGTTCACTAGTTAATTCTAGTCTAATATCTGCTACTACCTTAAGATTAACCACTAATTAAGTACAGCTTTCTACCCCTAGACAGATAGGCAAACCAAACGCCAAAACTAGGAGTTAGAAACGTACCTCTGTATATACATAAACTACTAGCAAGATAACTAGGTAGACCTCCTACTATACGCTAAGTACGCCTACAACTCTAAAGCTTACTCTAGTTACAGAGAATCTCCTATAAAGGTCGCCTTTGGCATTAACCTTAAGGGATTTAACAGGATGCCTAATAAGCATTAGCTACAGAAACCCTAAACTGTCTAGGACAAGGACGAAGCAACACTAGAACTACGCCAGCAGGTTACTAGCCGTCTATCGCGCTAGCATAATATGTAGAGGACAGCAAAGGAGGCCTTAGAGTATGCACAAAAGGGCAACGCCTAGTAGTACAATAAAAACAGTCTAAACAGCACTTTGCTAAGGGAGACTTAGTTCTCCTTTAGGCTAAGAACCTAATTACAAGCTGTCCTTCTAAGAAGTTTAACGCTTAATACCTTAGGCTATTTGTAGTAATTAAGAAAGTAGGCAAGCTAGCGTACAAGCTGAAACTACCCCTATTAATAGACAGAGTGCACCTAGTGTTTAACGTGTTACTCCTTAAGCACTAGAGGGAACTACTTGCAAGCAGTAGGTTCTAGCTAGGTCCTATTAGCATACTAGAAGATGTCTTACCTAGCAACAGGTTTAAAGTTAAAGGTATACTATTATATAAAGACACTGCTACCTAAGGAAGAGAGTATAGAGTTAAGTAGCTAGGTTAGCTAAATAAAGAAGCTACCTAGGAACTACTTAAAAATCTAGACCACTGCAATAAGATCCTTTAGAATTATTACTAATACGCTTAGGCAGGTAACCTATTAGCAGTAAGCTAGACAACGTCCAGCAAACTAGCGCTACTAAGGCGAAAGAGGGGACGTCCTCAGAAGTCTACCTTATAAACCTTACTCTAACATAAAAAAGGTAAGGATAGATTGCTCTAGCACTTGTGCAACTAGAGGCTAAAGAAGGCCTAGCGTCTATCTAATACATCACTAGCAAAGAATTGCACATTTACAGGAGGGGAGAAGTTCTATTACTATACACTATCTTAAGCAGCTAATCTATAACCTGTAGTTAGGCTTAAGTTATAGGAGGGGCTACAACAGCAACAACTACCTAGGGTAGGCTTTGTTAGAGACGCAGACATCCTCTTAAAAGGAGCTGCTAGAGCCTGCGCAGAAGAAGGCAGGTTAGTACTATAGTAGTACTACTGCTTCTTAGCATTGTTAGCACTGCTAGTCTTCTAGAAGTGCTCCTTAATTATAGTATTAATTACAACGTTGTTAGGGAGCTTCTTGCTAACAGTCCTAACCGCAGCCTATAGCAAGTCAGCTCTGCTAAAAAAGAGGGGGAGGGAAAGAACACCTACAATATACTACTTAAGGTTGTGCAACTAGGAAACCTAGCAAGCATAGGCGTACTTAGTCTTACTAAGGCTAGACTTATTAATGCAGCGACAAACTACAGCATTATAGGCAACAAAGCTATTACAGTAGGACTTAGCGTAGTTAAAAGCTGTCTGCTAGTACAACTGCACATAAGCAACAACCTAAGCGTTGTCTGCCTAGTTACCCTAGGCAGCAGTCTTGTTGTTAGTCTTGCACAGGGCATGCTTAACTAGAAAGTTAAGCATGTTAACAGCTTAGTAGAAGACAGGGTTAATCTACAGGAATTAGCATAGACAGACACTAGAGCAACATAGGAGATACCTTAACACACTTCCCTTCCTTTGCCTCTACGCAGCTAGGACACACGCTGAAGTTGTCCTTGCAAAGCCTGTACCTACCAGGACAACAGAAGACGCGCATAAACAACACAATAGTGCTATTAGAGTTAACCTTAGAGGAGGTAGTTAAACGCTTAATGCTGCTACAGCACTAATATCGCAAAAGCAACAGCTGAGGCTGCATGTTGTTAGGCAGCTGGTAGACGTAATTAGGCAGGGCATAGCAGGAGATAAAGAACAGGGGAGGAGTTATAGCGTTAAAGGCAGGGGCTAGAAGGCAGGTGTAGATAAAGGTGTAGGGATAATAAGGCACTGTAAGCAAGTAGATACAGGCCTTATATACACTAGATCCCCTCTGCTTAGCAGCTCCCTAGTGACGTCCTAGCCCCTTACTACTCTCTTACCTAAGATTCACGTTGCAAACAAAACGCTAGGGCCTAGACTATACTGCGTAAGGGTTTAGGCAAGGTATTACGCATAATAAGGCTAACAGCTTACTGTTACAACTAGCGTGCAGACAAGATCCCCTGCAAATAAGCAAATCCCAGACCTGTTCGCGCAGGAACAGGGCTGCAGGAGCTGCTAGCGATCCTCTTGCAGACGTCACTAGTTAGGGACTTACTAATCCAGCCTATAAGGCAGATAACGTCTAACTACTTACGCCTCTAGCAGCCTCAGCCCTAGACTAAGGCACCTAATCACCTAGGAGATTGCAGAGAGCAAACAGCAGGCACGCCTAGAGCAACCCTTAGCCTAGTGCTAGGCGCCGCGCGTGCTATACAGGGAGCAAATAATGCCCCTTATACATTACATACTTAGTGTACTACAGTTACGCTCCCTACAGCCTTAGCTACATAGGTTTTAGAGCTAATAACTGCTAAGGCGTTATTTACAGTAACGTGTGGCAGAAGCAACAGCTTACTGCCTAGCTGCTAATAAAGGCAAGAGGGAAGACCTAGCCTTAACTAGTCTCTTACAAACAAAGACTTGTCTACTTAGTAGTGTATTAACGCTGCTCTAGTAGCTTACTAAGCAAATGTTGTAAGGATAGGATAGCTAGCGTCTAAACTAATTGCTTAACAGCTCCCTATCCCCTACAGACGCTAACTAATAAACCCCTACCAGCACTGCATTTCTCCTGCTAAGTTTTTCCCTCTATAAGAGGTTTTTCTAGAGCTTAATAACGTTGCTAGGAAATCTCTCTATAGTTTAGGACAAACCTTTAAAGAGGGGGCTATTGTTATAAGTGCTCTCCCCTAACAGGAGATACCTTAGCTAGGCCCTAGGCCAAGCCTAGAGACCTACTAGCTACACATGTATATAATATCCACACGCCTTAAGACTTACCCTTTAAGGATTTGTCTTATCTTATCTTATCTCTTAAATATTATCTATTATTTGTCCTATCTTGCTCTGCTTAATTGCCTGCCTATAGTGCCCTTATAGTAGCAGCGCAATTTAAAGATAATAAAGGGTAGAATTGCCTATCTAGTTGCGTTAACGCCTTAAGTAACTATTACCTACTCCCTATTGCTAGGCTGTATTAACTTTAGTTGTCTTAGTAAATTAGCAGCTGTAACAACTACTCTGCTGCTTATCTAGCCTATTGTAAAGCCTGTCTTGTTAAAGTTATACGTGTTAGCGTCTAGGATGCTGTACTTGGCTTTAATGTTAGCTATAAGGCTAAACTAGCCCTATATAACTCTAGAATCCTTGCAGAGGGCTCTCTTGTAGTTGTACTTGTAATTAAACTTTACTTTAAGCTCTAGCGTACGTAAAACAAACGTACTAGCCTAGTTTAAGCTAATAGGGCCTAAACTACGCTCTTCTTACAGACAATTAGCTATATTAGCTATATCTAAGAGCTAAGGGGGTGCCTATGCTCTACAAGCTTAAGAACGTACATAACAATAACCTCCTTCTCTACATTAGTTAGATTCTGTAAGTTAGCTATAGAATTATTGTGTGAAGGTTGTCTAGCGCGTTATGCGCGTAGTGTAGTTTTAGAGGTACTGTAGACAGCTGCAGCGCGTTATACTAAGAGATTAGGGTTATTTTAAAGAGCTGCAAGCGCAAGCTATATCTAAGACTCTTTTAACGCGTTAATTTTGCTCTGTTATTAAGGTATTAGTGTAGAGAGGGAGATTTAGTGTAGTCTTAGCAAAAGTGCGCTGTTTAGTTATGTGCGCTGTTTGCCTGTAAGGTGTATTATACTAAAAACTTATCTAAGCTAGTAACAGGCTCTATATAATATTATATATTATTTTATTATATTTATACTAACGTGTTTTACAAGTAAGTAGACTGTATAAGATAAAGACTTAGAGAATAGAAAGAACCCTAACCCTAAGAAGAGGAGAGGAAGAGAGGGAGAGAGGGAGAGAGGGAGAGAGGGAGAGAAGACAAGAGAGAAACCCCGTAGGCAACCCTAGATAGCACCCTAGTAGGGATAACCTAAAGGGGAATTAGCCTTACATTATTCTACAAAGAAAGGGACTTCCTTTCTTTGCTTTTGCTAACAAATTTTTAGCGTGCATAGACTAGGGTAGGTGCCTTTCTTTGCGTTTACACTGTTCCTTTCTTTGCTTAAGACAACGTCTAAAATTAATGCAACTTATATAGAACATGCAAAATATATGCAACAAGCCTATATCTAAATAATAGGTAAGCAGCTTTGCGTTTAACATAGTTGCAGTTTTAATGTTTGTTAACCCTTACTTAGCGCACAGCCCTGCTGTAGCACAATACAGTGCCTACAGCTACTACAACTTACAGAGAGCAACCCTAATTACTATAAGTTACAGCAAGAATACCTACTTACTACTCTAGTTAGCCTACAACTTGCTACTGTCTCTTAACTACAATCTACGCCTAACTCTACCTACTACTTACGTCTAACTGTCCTATAACTTATGTCTAGCTATTATGCAACTTGCGTCTAACTTTTATGCAACTTGCGTCTAATTTTCCTACAACTTGCCTTAACTGTACCTGCAACGTGCCTTACGCTAGCTACGTGCAAAGCTCTTATAGTAGACTAATAGTAAGAGGCGTATACATTATTAGCAGCCTAAACACTAATAACACTCTACGTAGAATGCGAGAGAACCTATAGTTATAGAATAAACTTATAAGCGCTACTCCCTATTTAATTACACTTAATAGATAACATAGCTCTATTAGCATTATCTAGCAAAAACGTCTTAGTTACGCAACATCCCTATCTAAGCTCTTAGCATCTAAGCTATTAGACTATTAAACCTTGCTCTTACTGTTGCTATCCTCTACCTCCTCTACTTTATAGATTATAGAGGGAGCCTTAGCCTCTATACTTAGTATAGCCTTGCTGCTAATAGGGCTACTAGTAATGCCCTCTAGCCTAAGCTAAGTCTCTAGCGCCTTACTAGCTGCGTAAAGATTAGGTTGTTTGCGCTTAACTAGGTTAATAAACACCTCTAACTAACTAACCTGCAATATGCGCTCTATCTAATAATTTAAGACCTCTTCTAGTAGGATTAAGAGTAGACTGCCCTAGCCTAAGCCCTTTACTACAGCATGCTAGCGCGTAGCCTGCTTTAGGTAATTACAAAAGACTTCTTAATTACGCTTTATTAGGGTGTTGTTAACAAGCTTTAGTAATGCATTTATAGCCTCTATCTAGACTAGGCCCTTGCTATACCTGTTGTAGGAATAATTATTGCTTATAGCTAAGTCTCCCTAACAAATCTATAGTATCTTCTACATGTACGCCTTACTAAGGAGAGCAAAGGCCTAGCAATAGCTAATATGCACAGCTGCTAGCGTTGTCTTGTACTGCTTGCACATGCCCTAGGCGAACTAGAAGGCGCTGTCTACACTGCAACCCTGCAACAAAGCGCTCCTATACGCTACAGGCAGCTGCAAACCCTGCAGCAGCTGCCGCTCCTCTGTCCTTGCCTAGAATAGGGTGCCTTGCTCCTACTATGTATGCAGGAACTGCGCAGCATAGTACTTAGAGGACTAGTTACCTAGCGTTTGCGCCTTCTCTAGCACGCTTACTACAGTGTAGTATAGGGTTAGCAAGCCTATATAGAAATTAGTCCTAGGCAACAGCTGCTACTTAATAATCTAACTAATAGTTAACTTATCCTTTGCTAGAATAGAGGTGTATGCAGCTTGCTTCTGCAGTAGCGCCTTCTTGCTTAGTTCTATTAGGCTAAGATTAAGGCGCTTCTTAGACTATAAGGCGTCTAACTTCTTCTTCCTCTTTAACTCTATATAATAGTTATTATTAGAAATTATAGTAACTAGATCTACAGCCTTATTAGCTACTATTTTTGCTAGTTCTATATCCTTACTATCTTCCTTATTATTGCTGTCTTCCTTATTATTGCCCTCCTACGCATCCTTACTGTCTGCTATTAGCACCTTAACTACCTTGTTATTACTGTTCTCTCTATCTAGCTGTGTCTGTTTTAACAACAGCTTTAACAGAGGGGACCTAGCGCGCTTGTTTAAAATAGTCTATCTACTAACCTAGCTAGAAGGCAGCGCCTTCTTAAAGTTGCTGCTATACTTATTATAGTTATAGCCCTACTCTCTACTACGTGTTGCATTGCCTAGGTTAGACCCTGCAGCTAGCGCCTGCGCTGCTTCTACTAGAGCGCACTAGGTGCTGTTAGGAATAGCATTATGCCTAATTATCTCCCTAAGCAGCTAAATAGCGCTTAGCAGCAAGTGCGCTATAAATATAGGCTTGTATATAAGCTTGCTTCTCTAGTATAGTATAAGCTAGCCTACGCTCTAGGGTAGATAGATAAAATCCTGCGTTGCACTAGATGTTAGCGTGTAGGGCCTGTTAGAGAAGAGTCTAATATAGTCCTTATTTAGGAACTTATATCCTAGCTTCCTAGCTACTATCTCTTTAAAGGGGCTTAGGAAGCTTGCGTTGCCTCTATTAAAGCGCTTAACTGCGTGTTCTAGCGTGTTAGACTAGTTTATATTGCAAGAGGGCGTGTAGAGGTAGAGCAAAGAGGTTACAATTAGAGAACTAGCTCCTAGGACGCTAGCAATGTCTAGTGTAGGCATAGACGCGTAGCTATCTGTTAGTGTTAACGCCTGTTGCTAACTTAGCAACCTAAGGTAGAGGCGTGCTACCTATAACTTATAGTAGTAACCTGCAACTTATAGTAGTAACCTGCAACTTATAAAAGTAACCTATAACTTACAATATAGTGCGCGCAACCTACAATAGTAGCCTGCTACTTGCAACGTAGAGCGCGTAACTTGCACTAGTAACCTATAACTTGTACTAGTAACCTATAGCTTGTACTAATAACCTATAACTTATACTAGTAACCTGCAACTTGCACTAGTAACCTGTAACTTGCACTAGTAACCTATAACTTGCACTAGTAACCTACAACTTGCACTAGTAACCTACAACTTGCACTAGTAACCTGCAACTTGCACTAGTAACCTGTAACTTGCAATGTAGAACGCGCATGTTGCAGAATATAGCAACGTGCGCTAATTGTGCAGGTTGTAGCATACCTAACACTGCAGACCTTAGTCTGCTATATTAGTCTCTGTAGATCTATAGGCCTATATCTATAGGAACAACATAACGCGTCCTGCAGCAGCACTACAAGTATAGACGCATTCTTAGAAGTCTTTAATTACTAGCAGTTGCTTTGCATTATTGTGTGTATTAAGTGCTTAATAGCTATCCCTCTATACTATATTACGTTGCACATCTACGCACAGTATACTAGCGTGCCTACTACAGAGTAGTCTACAATTATCTGCTTAGCACGCTAGCTTAGCCTTGCGTAGAAACTAAGCAACCTTTAACTACCTACACCTAACGCGCTGTAATGCATCCTAGGCCTTGTTAAGAGCTACTGTAGGTTTGTGTATACTGTAGACAGGTACGCGTACACGTGCATAAGCAAGCAGGGGATTGCAGACTACTATAGGTTACAACATACCTAGGTTAATTAGTAGAGACGCAGAGGAGACATGCAGAAGATAGCAGCCTAACTACTAAACTAGATGTAGCTAGAGGGGCAGCCCTGCTAGTAACTGTTTTACGCAGCTAGCTGGCCCGCCTACGTTGTAGTAAAGCTAGAGGAGACACGCAAAGAGGCAGTAGATATATACACAGAGTTTAAGGCGCAGTAGAAGGCTATTAATAATAAGGAAGCTGCTGCAGCTGCTTATAACATAATTAAGGAAGGCAGGCAGCAGCTTATAAACAATTAGATTAAGCTAACTAGTTAGATTGCCTACCTAAAGGGCTAGGGGCGCGCACCCCTTATTAAGGCTTATAGGATGCCTGCGCCTACACTACAGCTGCCTACGCCTAATAAGTAAGACTCTAACAAGAAGGCGCTCTATTGCGCGTGCAAGGCAGCCTAGATTATAGTCTAGCAGGCCTTTTAAACGTGCTAGCTAGGGGTTGTAGGCTGCCCTGCGTTAGAGGTAATTAAGCGCTATAAGTCTAGCGCAGCTTCTAACAAGGCTCTATTCTACTCTAGCTATAAGAGCAGCACTATCTAGCGCTATAGTAAGAAGATTATTAGCGTGCTGTGCTATATATAGAGGACGTGTAACAATTAGCAATTGCTACTATACTAGCTATCTAAACAGCAGAGCTACTACATACAATGTATAAAGCTGTATGCGCGCTAATCTAGCACTAAGACAGCTAAGTTGTTGCAGAACTACTTCCTATGCTTCTAGAACGCGCTGCTTAACTATTACCTACTAGATAACAAGCATAAGAACGCGCTTATTAGCGCTATTACAGTACTTAGGCTAAAGCCTAACAAGTATAGCTAGGGTTAGGCACAGGCGCATAAGTTCTTGCCTATACTATCTACGCTTATTACTACGTTAAAGGCACTTATTGTCTATACTACCTACTTAGATTATAAGTCTGCCCTAGCGTATAGCTAGGGACGCTTTAAATAAGCCCTAAGCGTGCACAAGCTTGTTAAGGACAAGGCTAAACGTTACATAGTGCTTGCTAGGTTTTTAGAGGTAATAAGCCCTATAAACTGTATGCTGCGCCTGCGCACGCTAGCCCTTACTAAAGCCTGCTTGCAAAACGCACACAGCATAGTATTATAGGACAGTAAGAAGATCCTTATAGACTAGCAGTCCTTTACTATAACAGATCTGCAGTCTATAATATCTAGCCTGTGTAAGACTATGCAGTTGCAGCTGCTAATAGACATTCTGCTGCTTAACGTTAACAGCAGCAGTCGCGTGCAACCTAGAACAACTACCCTGCTAGAGCTGTAGCTTAACAAGCTTACTAACTAACTAGCTAAGGCAGCTGCCTACTACAGCTTCCTTAAGCACCTACAGAACAGCTTTGCGCTGCTAGACAACTAGCTAGTCTGCTAGGTAATAGAAGAGCCTGCCTTACAGCAGCAATTTAGCGCAAGTAGCAAGACGTAGCAAGAGAAGGCAGTGCAGACGTATATAAAGAGGGTGCGCAAGTTTAAGGAAGGCCTCTTTATGCTTATGCACCTGTCTGCTAGTAGGCTAGGCTAGGGCACTAAGGTTACTTCTATCCTGTGCGAGAATCCTAAGGATAGCAGCAGCTATAGGGGCGTCTTTATTTATAATAGGCTTGTAGCTTTTGTAACTACGTACTATAAAGGCTATAGCAAGAGTAAGCGCCTTAAGACTATTTACTAGTACGTGCCTTGCAAGGTTAGAGAGCTTATTGTCTACTTCCTTGCTCTCGCCTAGCTGTTTATCCTAGATGTCTAGAAGAACTAATGCAGCGTTTGCACTAGCACCCCCTTCCTCTAGGAGCCTCTGCTAGAGAGCTACACTAGCACTAGTATTAACAGCAGCACAGACAGTAATAGTAATAGCAATAGCGTAGTAGATAGTAAAGGTAGCTACCTAGATAAAGACAATAATGTCTACGCTAACTAGCTACTAGCGCTGCTACGTGCCCTGTCTACTAACCTAGATAGCTACTAGGGCACTAACTGCGTGTGTTGCGTGCTCTAGAAGTACACGCAGGAGTTTATAGGCGCTACGCTTAGCACACGCGCCTAGCAACACTTATACCCTACTATACACTGTTACCTTAGCACAGATAGTAGGTTACGCAATGTGCTAGACGCGCTCTACTTTAAGAAGGAGCTAGTTATTAACAAGACCTAAGCCCTCTAGTCTAGCTACACGCTCTACACTAAAGAGTCTAACTATAGTTACTAGCTTATTAACTCCCTAAATAAGACGCACTTACTACGTATGTAGTTCTGCACTGTTAGTAAAGAGTAGCACTAACTACTGCGCTTCCCTTCTGCCTAGAGGCGCGTAAATGCCTACAAGGAGGTAGATACAGCTACAAGAAGGAACCAGCAGCTGGCCCTGCAGCGCTAGGCAACGCTTGTAAGCGCTAACCTTAAGGCGTCCTTCTACTTGCTTACTAACAACCCTACTACTAAGTTCTATAGCTAGTAGCAGCCTGCTCTTAAGGCTATCTACTAATAAAAGCTGCACGTGCTTGCTATTATAGCTACAGGTGCTAGTAAGAGCCTCCTGTTTATGCTGCTAGCAGCGCTTAGCAGCAGCAGATACACTATTGTTATTGCCCTACTTAACGCGCTTATAGAGGATCTACTAGACTGCTATAAGCAGGCAAGTATCCCTTACACAAAGTAGGATAGTAGACGCCTACTATACTAGGTGCGCATTATCCTTGTTATGCCTAAGTCTGCAGTGTTAAAGTTATTTAGCTGCTTTCTAGATAAGAAGCGCACAATACGCAAGCTTAATTAGATTATTATTAACAAGTGCTACGTCCTTATAGAGTTAACTAAATAGTAGCGCCTAGACGTGCTAAAGCTTACAAGGATAACAGAGAAGGACACCTAGGTTGTGTACCTAACTGCAACGCTGCCGCTAGCTAAGCAGCTATATTTCCTGTAGCTCGCTGGCCTTAACAAGAGCATGCTAACTATTTGCTACAACCCCTACACTGCCTACTTAAGCATTGCCTACTCTATTGTTAAGTATAATAGGGACAAGCTTAAGGACGTGCTCTTGCAGCTTATTGCTAAGAAGAGGGCGTAATATAGGCCTAACGCGCAGATTATTATATACTGCCTTACTAAGCAGGATATATAGAAGCTAGCAAAGCTCCTGCAGTGCACTGCCTTTACTAGCAACATAGGAAGCAAAGAGGACAAGGCTTATTGTGTGCGCGCCTTTGCCTGCAGCACAGAGAAGCTATACACTACTACTAACATACTTAGGCTTAGGCTTAACACCCTAGGTACTTGCGTTGTTATCTACGCAACTATATACTTATAGCTTAAGCAGTACATCTAGGAGAGTAGGCGCGCTGGCTGTAATAGCTCTCCTAGCAAGTCTGTTGTCCTTATGCCCTGCTAGCGCACTAAGACAGGCGAGCTTAGGCGTTTGCTTCCCCTAGGCTTAACTAGCACGCTACAGCGTTCCTTAAGGCTACTATCTACTGTTATATTGCTATTAATGCGCATATAGATAGGGCTATACATTAGTAACGCTATAAGGCTAGGGAAGCTGCCTGCAACCTATGTACTGCCTAGAGCCTTACTGTTAAGCAGCCCCCTAGTCTACCCCTAGTAGCAGAAGATGTTTATTAAGACAAGGCCTACTAGTTAGAGGATGTAACTAATTAGGATTAGCGCTGCCTTAACATCTAGTAGCAGTAGGCTGCGCTGCTGCACGCGTTTGCGTTAGAGCGCCTAGAACGTTACCTAGAGCACTAGCAGGACTATTGCGTTGTGTATAAGGCTTCCTATAGTAAGTATAAGGCGCACATAATTAAGGAGTGCAAACAGAATACATGCAGCACCTTATACTATACTAGCGTTATTAATAAGCTTGTATTATAGGAGCTATTCTCCTGTTGCCTAGGTTGCTACACGCTGTAGGCTATCTGCTACTGCTAGGAAGCTACTAATAAATAGGGTGCCTTTAGAGACTACAGCAACAACTCTTGCTAGTTTAAAGGCGTTCTTGTGCTAGCTACAGCAGCGCTTGTTGCTTACTAGTAGAAGGCCTTCTGCGCGTAGATGTAGCCCCTAATAGTGTAGGTAGGCATCTACATAACTCCCTTAACAAACGCGCTATAGGCCCCTATGCTAGGAAAGAGGGTTAAGATTAGGCAGCGTGACGCAAGTTAGCTAGCAGAGTTCCTGCTAGTGTAGGGAGAAGGGACAGTCTAGTTAGCTAGGTATAAGTAACACTTACTTTATAGATCTTGTAATAATTATACAGGTGTGTTAGTTTGTGTTTAAGATAGTATTAGAGGTGCATAAGACAGCAAGCATTATGCAGATACTGCTTAGCCCCTAGAGGTAGACTGCAAGTTGCCTTAAATTAGACTATAAGTTGTCTAGAGGTAGATAGTAAGTTGTCTAGAGGTAGACAGCAAGTTACCTTAAATTAGACTGCAAGTTGCCTTAAACTAGACTATAAGTTACCTTAAAATTATATAACTATTAAAACCTAGCTCTATGTTTATCTTTAAACGTCCTACTATAAGATACCTTCTAAGAAGCCTAAAGTTAAGGCTATACCTTCTTGCGCGTTAATAGGCAACAACATTAAGTTACTAAAGGGCGTAGATGCTTTTATAAAGGCTAAGAAGGAATAGAACTAAGATTATTGCGTTTAAGCTTAGCGCTCTATAGTAGTTTCTAACTTCTGTCTATCCTCTTGCTCCTAGAGTAGTACATATTAGCTGCAGCACTTACTAGCACACTCTATTGCAAACTTTGCAGCACTAAGAACAATATACTTACTAGCACACTCTATTACGCACTCTATAACACTAATAATAATGTATTAGATTATAACCTTAAGAGAGCTGTTACGTCCCTCTATTAGCTGGTTAGTAAGCGCAGATGCCTCTAAGCATTACATGTAGGATAAATACATTAAGCAAAATTAGATAGGAGACTTTAGCAAGCACTTAACCTAATCTTTAACTATTAAGAGAAATAGGAGGTAGCTCTAAGCATTACGTGTAGGATAATTACATTAAGTAAAATTAGATTAGGAGACTTTAGCAAGCACTTAACTTAATCTTTAACTATTAAGAGAAATAGGAGGTAGCTCTAAACATTACGTGTAGGATAATTACATTAAGCAAAATTAGATAAGGAGACTTTAGCAAGCACTTAACTTAATCTTTAACTATTAAGAGAAATAGGAGGTAGCTCTAAGCATTACGTGTAGGATAATTACATTAAGCAAAATTAGATAGGAGACTTTAGTAAGCGCCTAGGCAAGATTAGACTAAGCATAATTAGATTAGGAGACTTAAACAAGCGCTCTACATAACCTTTAACTACTAAAAGAAACGCTATAAGGCTATAGTTAAATAGAAGTTAATTAACAAAACTTACTTAGAGAAGTTTGCAAGTTACTGTGTAAGTAGACTGCAAGTTGCAAAAGGTAGCATGCAAGTTACTGTAGAAGTAGAGTGTAAGTTGCAGTATGTAAGTGCAAGTTACTGTCTATAGGTGCAAGTTACACTTTAATACAATTTGTAGTGTGTAAATACATGTTGCTATACAAGTAGACTGCAAGTTACTATATATAGGTGTAAGTTACACTTTAATTTAAGTTGTAGTGTGTAAATGCATTTTGCTGTGCAAGTAGACTGCAAGTTATAAAGAGTAGCATGTAAGTTATAGTATATAAATGCAAGTTGCTGTATATAGGTGCAAGTTGCACTTTAATATAAGTTATAGTGCGTAAATGCAAGTTGCTATATATAGGTGCAAGTTGCACTTTAATGTAAGTTGTAGTGCGTAAATGTAAGTTGCTATATATAGGTGCAAGTTACACTTTAATGCAAGTTATAGTACGTAAATATAAGTTGCTGTATATAGGTGTAAGTTGTACTTTAATATAAGGTGTAGTGCTTAATGCAAATTACTATATATAAGTGTAAGTTACCTTACATGTGTGTAAGTTGCCTTATATAGGTACAAGTTGTAGTGTGTAAGTGCAAGTTGCAGTGTGTTAATGTAAGTTGCAGTGTGTTAGTTTAATTTGTGCGTATCTAACTACACAGCATACTCTTATAAAAGTTAGATTTATCCCTAACTTGTGCCTATTACTATTACAGTAATTAACTATTATAGAGTAATTATTAATTAAGAGTTTCTCTTTGTTGCAACTATATATAATTAATCTGCCTCCTGTGCCTAAAGCTATATTAACTTAGCTAATACTTCTAGCCTTACTAGCGCTCCTACTGTCTACATTTGCCTTCCCCTATTAGTATTCTCTCTCTACCCTAAATCTTGTCTACACTATCTCCCTTATCCTTAGAAATAACAATTGCAGCGTTAGGGTTGTTAGAGGCAGGACGCTCCTTAAGGTATTCCTAGAAAATACCCTTAGCAGCATTGCTATTTATAATCTTTAACTTAATTATTGCAGGTGTATTAGGGTCTAGATTAATAGTAACAAGCTAGCAGAATGTGCAGTTGTGCTTCTAGCTAATGCAGAAGGTGCGCTTAGGAACCTGCTTTCTATTGTAAATGTTTGTAGTTAGTTCTAGGCTATGCATCTTATAGCACTTAACTATTGTTATAGACTTAGCAACAACGCCTAATCCTGCAACTATAATAAAGCACCTGTTGTTAGGCTAATTCTTACTAGGATCCTAGTAACGCTGCTACTTAGGCAGCAGATTTACTTAGTTAGACCTGTTAGCAAGCATAACAACGCTCTTAGCACTGTACTTCTGCGCAAGGAAGCACTAGATTAACGTACAGCTAAAACGAAAGTTAGTAACTAAAACGTACTTGCTCTTGTACTAAACTAGATTGCTGCTGTTGTTAGAGCTATTGCTCTGCTCCTTAGCGATCTAATTAATTGTCTAGATAATAAAATCTACCTTAGCTGAACCCTTGCAGGCCTTAACTGCAATATTATAGATAAACAAGTTTTAAATAGTTTATTTAGTCTAGAGTGCAGTTTCTAAAACAGCGTTGTCTGCTCCTAGGGAGCGGCCCTATAGGTAAGGCTGGGATAATTTGCTGTTGTTGTTGTTAGCTAACAGATTAGTGTTGTCCTAGAGGATCCTCTTGTATATAGGGTTGCGTTGCTGCTAGTAGTTAATAGCGTTAAGCAGGTTAGGAAATAAGCTAACTAGTTAAGCAATTATATAGGCGTAGGGGTTTGCCTAATCTATAGCTAGTTGCAGGGGCTTCTTGTCTTTATAAGCGCTATCCTCTACCTATTGCTCTATAGCCTCTTTGTGCTTCTGCTTCACAGCTGCTAAAACCTCTGCCTCTACATCGCGCACGTGTTGGAACATAGCAGGGCTGTGCTTAATTAAGAGTAGCTGCACGTTGTTAGCAACCTTAAGGAATTGTAGCTTATTGCCCTATAGATTACAAGAGGTCTTATTACAAGAGATATAGAAGTGCTTAAGCAGATAAGAGGACACTTAAATTATAGCCTTAATCTTAGGATGTGCCTTTATTTTTGTCTGTATAATTTTAGTTGTAGCTTAGTTAATCTTCTTATAGCCCTTGTTGCGTTAGGTAGCTTTAACGTAAGCCTTCTTAAGCAGACTAAGCAGCTTGCTCTAGGCCTTACTGTTAGCTTCTAGGTTAATATCCCTTAAGGCAATAACGCTAGGGTAGTCTAAGCTGCAATCTATAACCTTTGTAATCACCTTGTTAGCAAAGGTGTTAAGCAGCTAGAGGCTATTGCATAGAGCGGTGCTAGACATGCTAATAATACCTAGTAGGTAATTAGGTTAGTTAGTAATGTAGGAGTTGATAATCTCCTTGTACGTAATTATTTTAGGGCCTGCGTAGCTGTGTAGTTTGTTAACAATAATTAAAGAGGCAAAATAAATGTTAACAATTATAGGCAGCTATATCTTCTTAACCTAGCTATTACAGCCTATAGTCTCTACCTTAGCTTCCTATATTGCTTGCAAATAGCTATAGCTATCTTCTTACTTTATGTTTGCTTTGTGCTATTTACCCTTGTAATTTGCTATAGAAACCTCTAGTAGCGCCTTCTTATATACTGTTGCGCTGTTACGTGCCTTATAGGGTTTACCTTCCTTTACCTAGCGTTTAAGCTTTACTATAGTTAGCTTTAGGATATTATTGCTATAGGTCTACATTGCACTTAAGTAGTAGCGCTAGGCCTCTGTAGTGCAGATAAGGATAAAGCAGGTGCTAGTAGGGGCGGGAAGTAAAGTAGAGGCTGTAAGGTAGATAGGCTTGTTATATAGGACGTTGGGATTAAACGTGACTTTGTCTAGGGTTAGGTAGCTGTGCTGCAGCTGGACGCAAGCCTTGGTCTAGTCTAGCTGCAGAGTAATCTCTACCTAGTCCTCCTTGGTTATATAGTAGTAGAGGCCCTTTGCTTTGCTACTGTGCTCCTAAGCAATCTTTTCTCTACCCTTACCTAGAAAGACTATCTTAATCTTCTACTTTAGCTTAACATACTTGTAAGCTAAGCTGTTACTAATTAACGCAGCGCATGTCTTTGCCTAGACCTTAATACCTAATACGCTAGGTGCAATTACTACAGCTCTAATCTAATTAGCTATACTGTTGTTAAGTCTGTTGCTATCTAGTGCTGGCTAGGTAGAAGGGCTCTAGGGTGCGTTTAGGAACTTAGGGTTAACCTTTGCGCTATATTACTAGAGCTAAATCCTCTAGTTCTGTTTAATGCATAATATAACTTGCAAAGTCTTTCTATAGCCTATATTATTAGCAAGCAGGGTACACCCTAGAGGTCTATACACCTTTTTAAACATAGCAGTGCTACTAACTAGCTAGTGTAAATACACTAACTACTTCTTGCTATAGCCTACCTTCTTCCCTACTACGCGTAACTCTGTGCCTTCCTCCTTATATTTAAGGTTATTAAGCTTATATAAGTAAGTATTAGCTGCCTTGCGCTAAGCCTTATAGTAGCTTAGTTTAGCTTTCTTAAGAGCATTTGCTTAGGATTACTAGCTAAACTATAAAGCGTCTTAAGCAGCGTCTAGTGTAGCGTTCCTGCTACTAGCGTCTCTGCTATTGCTGTGTTTATTATCGCTCTCACTAAAGTAGTTAATGTCTAGAATCTCCTTATCCCTAGCTGGCGTAGGCAAACGCTAGCAAGCTTTACCCTTGCCTTTAGACCTGTCTAACGCAGAGGGGATAAAGGGGGCGTTACCTAACTTCTAGCCTTAGGTTATTTGTGTTAACTGCTGCTGACTTTAACGCACAATATTGTTATTACTATCTTTGCAAAAAGTTAGGCAGAGGGGGCAAGATGTTCCTGCAGAAGTTAGGTTCTCCTATATTAATTATTAGGTTAGGTTATAGTTAATAGGAGTCTAGGACTGCTGCTTAGGTAGAGATAGCTGCTTATTATCTAGGGTCTAAGGCTGCTCCTTGTTAAGGGTCTAAGGCTGCTCCTTGTTAAGGGTCTAAGGCTGCTCCTTGTTAAGGGTCTAAGGCTGCTCCTTGTTAAGGGTCTGAGGCTGCTCCTTGTTAAGGGTCTGAGGCTGCTCTAGCTGCTGCTTAGGTAGAGATAGCTGCTTATTGTCTAGGGTCTAAGGCTGCTCCTTGTCTAGGGTCTGAGGCTGCTCCTTGTTAAGGGTCTAAGGCTGCTCCTTATTAAGGGTCTGAGGCTGCTCCTTGTTAAGGGTCTGAGGCTGCTCTAGCTGCTGCTTAGGTAGAGATAGCTACTTATTGTCTAGGGTCTGAGGCTGCTCCTTGTTAAGGGTCTGAGGCTGCTCCTTGTGTAGGGCCTAAGGCTGCTCCTTGTGCAGGGTCTAAGGCTGCTCCAGCTATTGCTTGGGTAGAGGTAGCTGCTCCTTGTTAAGGGTCTGAGGCTGCTCTGGCTGCTGCTTAGGTAGAGGTAGAGGCTTTAGCGAAGGCGCCTTAGGAGCAGTAGGCTGCAGTTAAGGCGTCTTAGTAGCAGCAGGGTGTTAATAGTTACAAAGCATTCCTATAACACTAGCTATTCTACTAGCTTAGACTGTATTATCTGCACCTATATTAACAGAAGGCGTTAGTAAGGGGCTCTTAAGAAGGTTAGAGTTGCTTAGCTACACTGCACTATTAGACTTTAACCCTACTACAAGGGGTGTAGCAGTAGGCACTAGAAAGACATTAGTTATAGTAGTGTCTAGCAACAGATCTACAGCTGCAGTAGTAACGTGCACAGTAGCGTTAGTAGCAAAGCTAGCTAGTACAGTAATAAATAAAGACTACGTCTGCAGAGCTAGGCTCTAATGCAGGCAAGGAGAGAGGTAGAGCGATTTATTAAATGCAAAACTAGCACTATTGCTGCTGTATGTCTTAGCGTCCTTAACTAGGTTAGCCTATAAGACACTATCCTTATACGCAAGAGCTACGTCTGTAAAGATAGTTATAACAGTGCCTAGCTTGCTGTTAACTACATTATAGAGCTTAAACATCCTAGTTGCCTAGTAGCTAGTAATTAATAGCGTAGTAATAGACTAGCTGCGCTTTGCGCGTTTAATACTCTATTTAGAGCTACGTCTGCGCTTCTCCCTACAAGAAGGTAACGCAACACTGTTAAGTACGTTGCTATTAGAGTTATTATATTTTGTCTCCTTGCTAGATTCTTTTTTTGCAGCTTTCTAAATGCGCTACTACACTATAGTAACAAGCCTTTTTATAGCCTTTATCCTCTATAACACAGGGGCATTATAGAACTTAGGGATATTATTGTATATAGCGTTCTCTAGCTGTGTCCTTGCACAAGATCTAAGCTTGCCTAATATATTGCTAACTATTTTTAGATAGTGTTTACGCAAGATGTTAACTAGTTGTCTGTTAATTGCGTCTTTATCTGTACTAGCTACAATATTAAAGCTATTCTAAATTTAACAAATAGTTTTAGGGCTAGATGCGTAGTTAAAGTTATTCTGTGCTAGTAGTTAATTAGTTATAGTAGCGTAGATAGCAGGCTTGCAATAAAGGAAGCAGGTAGGTAGTAGAAAGTAGTAGTAGAGGAGAGCAAGTTGCAGCAGAGGTAGTAACTTTGCGCACCTTGTGCGAGATTAGGGTAACTGTGCGCTGCAGTACTCTAAGGGTGAAAGTGAAAGTAAAGATAAACAGCAGTAAGCAGCGGCAGTAACTGCAACTTGTAGATAGCAACTTGCTAACAGTATAGCAACTTGCAGATTGTATAGCAACTTACAGACAGTATAGCAACTTGCAGATTGCATAGCAACTTGCAGACAGCATAGCAACTTGCAGACAGCATAGCAACTTGCAGATAGCATAGTAACTTGCTAACAGTATAGCAACTTATAGATAGTATAGCAACTTGCTAACAGTATAGCAACTTGCAGATAGTAACTTGCATCTAGAGACATGCAACAAACGCTGTTTGTAGCAAACGCAATTGCAGAGAAGAATTAGAGATAAACAATTAGTAGTTAGAGACTAGAAGCGTTGCTTGTCCTGTTAGTTGTAGTGTTGCTAATAGAGCTAAAGCAAGGCAGCAGGAAGCTAGCAGGACAAGACGCTGGCTAGTAGGAGGCTATAGACAGTTAATAAGCAAAGAAATAGGGATTACCCTACCTAGCCTACCCCTGTAGGCGCAAGCTATTAGTAAGATAGTATAGAGGCGGATAGCAGCGTAACTGCAGCATAGATAGTCTAGCAGCAAACTTGTAGTAAAGGAGCTTCTAACGCAGCATGTCTGCGTTAAACTGCCTAAGCTAGAGACGTTAGTGTAGTAAAAACAACGCTAGTTGCTGCAGTAACTGTAGACTCTCTCCTTATTGCAGCTTGCTTGCTGTCTTCCTGTTTACAACCTATCTACAGTGTTACAGTACTAAACTGCTGTAGGTAATCCCTATATATTGTCTCTACTCTTTGCGCTTATATCTAGCTGCTTGCTATTAGTACAATTGCAATCCTACTTAGTTGTGTTAAGTTAAGCAAGTTTCTTACCTTTACCTACGCACTGTTAACTGCAAGCTAGCCTACGTAGACTTAGCAGATTTTGCAACCTATAACACCTTCTCTGTCTCTAAACTACAACCCTGCTATATTACACAGTTGTTAACAAGTTCCTTAACTACCTCTTATCTCTTTCTTTAGAAGTCTTACCCTACGTTTGTTATTACTAGCAGTAAGCTGTTAAAGGTACGTTGTCCCTATAGGCGCTTAATCTAGCTGCAGCTTACTCTCTGCAGATTTTTTTAAAACCCTCCTTACTGTTGCTTTCTAGGCACTATAGCAGATTACTTAGCTTACTACTATCTTACCTAAGAGATTAACTACAGCTATAAGGACGTTAAGTTTACTACTAGCATTGTAGTTATTAAGTCTAAGGGCAAGAGCGTCTGTCTTAGTAGCTTTTAAATAGCAGAAGCTACACTAAAGAGCAGCTGTAATAACTGCAGCTAGCATAGGCATATAGCAAGAGACTGTCCTAGCAAGCCTAAGGGTTAGCTATGCAAGCTGTGTAACAAGCATAGACATAACAAGATTAACTGCCTAGAGATTAAGTGCAGTAACTACTACTAGTTTAGCTACACTAAGTTGTACTGCACTAATCTAGTGCTTTGCCACACCTATAGAAACCTAGGCTACTATGCTAAAGACTGCTCCCTCCTAAAGCCTAAGCGCAAGGGCAAAGGCAAAGGTAAAGGCACCTGCCGCAGCTGCGGCAGCCCTAGTTATTGCCTTGTTAACTGCACAGAGCTAAAGTGCAACAATTACTACGCCTAGGGCTATCTAGAGGATAACTACATAGAGGGCTTAAAGAAGACTGCTAAGGGCAAGAGCGTTGTTAGCAAGGGCGTTATTAGCAAGAGCGTTATTAGCAAGAGCGTTGTTAGCAAGAGTAGTAATAGTAAGAAGCCTAGCAACAGTAAGAACAGCAGTGTAGAGAAGCCTAGTAATAGCAATATATTTAACTTGTGCGTAGACGTTAATGCCTATTTATCTAGTGTTAATATTAAGCCTAAGGTTATTAAGCTACCTAAGGGCACGCTCGCTGCTGCTAGCTTAGAGCGCAGCCTAACTATAAAATAGGTTACTACTATTAGCAAGAACTATATCTCTTCCTTTAGTCTTACCTTTAACAGTTGCTTCTAGAGCAACAGCTCTAGATCTAGCTAGGTGCACAAGACTGTATCTGTAGCCTTTACCTAGGACAACATTATTAACATAGATAGAGGATAGCTAGCTGTAGTTAAAGACCCTAACGCTAACTAGGTGCTTGCTAAGCACGTCCTACCCTAGCAACTTGCACTTATTAAGCAACTTGCTTGCTTAGACAGCGTAACTAAGCTTATCTACCTTATAGTTTGCCTGCGCACTGTTAGCTTAGACAATAAGCAAGGCGTTAGTAGCAGCAAGCGCCCTCTATACAGTTAAGCGCTGTTCTCTAACCTTAACTTTAGTAACTTTAAATAAGACATTAGCAAGGCTTGTAATATAATGTTGCAACCTAACACCTTTACTATTAACTTCTTTACTATAGTGCCTGTTGCTTAATTTAAAGTTTGTATTAGAACACTCTAGGCACATATAACGTTGCAGCAGAAGCACAACCCTATCCTTAACTAGTAGGAGAGCAGCAGAATTAACCTGCAGCAAGGCATAGAGGTTAAGGAGGAGTCTAGACCTAAGAACTTTAAGATCTATAAGCAGTACACTTTTATGTTAGCAAAGGAGTACTACACTATCTTCTTCTACAACATAACACACAAGCTTAATTACCTACGTACAACAACGTCTAAGCTTACTAATATTAAGATTGCTAGCTTCCCTAGAGGCAACAATTAGCTATACTAGGCCTACCTTTACGTGCCTTACAAGACGCACTATTAGCTAGGCGCTGTGCTTAAGCTAAAGTTTAATCCTAACAGTAACAAGGCTATAGACTAGACCTTCTAGGTTACTAAGCCTATAGGCTTTACAAGCGCTAGCTACTACCCTAGCTTTCTCTTTTGCCCTTAGGATAGCAGGGTCTTTGTTGCCTAGCCTGTCTTTAAGAAGGACGTGCACTTTGTTAAGTCTTATAAGCACAGCAGCTCTAATAAGATTAGAGCTGCTATAGACAACCTTAGCAGTGTTGCGTGCCTTATGCGTAAGGTAAGCCCTAAGTCTAGCGTAACACGTGCAATTAACACCCTTAACTATCTCTACCTTAGCTAAGATGCCTTTGTAAAAGAGATGCAACTCCTGCAAGCTAATAACCTCTACAACCTTAATACAATTAACTACTTCTATAAGATGCGCGAGCTGTACAGCAAGGCTGCTATTAATAAAGGTATTAACTTCCTCTCTAGCTAGTTAAGAGACAAGCAGCGTAAGGTTGTTTATTGCCTGCGCAGCATAAAGGGTAGCATCCTCCTTATCTAGGGTCCTAGCAGTGTAGGCAAGACTGCTATCCTTATGCAGCTCTCAGCGCTCTACTACTAGCTGCAGGTCTACTACAGTTAGGAAGGGCTTCTCCTGCCTCTCTAGGTCTAGTTGCCTATTAATAAGAACGTAGACAACATCTTGCAAAAGTGCTATAATGTCTACCTTAAGCTTTACAAGGAGCTAACTGCAAAGAGGGCAGACGTCTTCTACCCTATTATTATTTGCTAGCATATAGGCGTAACTAAGAAGCACGTCTACTGCAAGGACTACAACTAACAGCGTAATACCTACCTTAAGACCTATAAGCCTCTCTACTACAACGCTAATAAAGCTGTTACGTACAAGGCTAAGAGGGCTGCTAAGACAGTAGAGGGTAGGGGTAATATTAACAGTGCTAAGGATAAGGATGCTAAGGATAAGGATGCTAAAGATACTAACAATCTACACTATATAACTGCGCGATCCCTTCTTGCGTATGTTAAGATACAGGACAGCTTTATTATAGGCTTAGACCTTAGGTTTAACAAGCGCCTAAATAAGGTTAATATCTCTAAGGGCATGTAGATCTTGCGTTGCGCTAGCTTCCTACTTAGAGGCGTAACTAAGCCTTATGCTATTACCTACCCTAACAATGCGCACGCTAGACTTCGTAACCTAATAACAAAAATAGCATAGGGTTTAGAGATGTTAGAAGAGGATGTGCGTAAAATCTTACTTGCTACTAACATTGTTGTTAAGGAGCTTGCAGAGATAGCTATTGTTATCTACATAACCCCTAACGTTGTCTCTTAGACACGCACCTACACCCTTTGCCCTCCCTACGCTGTTCTCTATAACAAAGCTAGCAAGACATTAGAGATAGGCACCCTTACTAGTCTCCTCTTTAGCTGTCTATACACTAAAGGCAAAGGTAGACTCTAGGTTAAACTAAATTTGCACAAGCCCTATGTCCTCTTTAGCAACATCTTCTAGCTACTACCTGCTAGGGTTAGCAACGCAGAAGAGCATCCCTTTAGACAGCAGACTAACGTCTTGCCTTTCTAGCGTTAGGTACTTGCTGGCCTTACTGTGCTGTGGTTGTAGGTGCAGCATAGGTCTAATAGTAACATTAACAACCTTGTTAACACTATCCTTCCCTGCAGTTAGATGCTAGTTACGTCTAGTATTAATAATTAGCTAGCGTGTGCGCTTGTAAAGAAGTGCGCCTAGGACCTCTATTCTACTAATACGCGCGTTGTGTTTATAAGGCTTAAGGGTAAGACTAGTACCCTGTTGTTGTCTAAGTTAAGCTATAACAATACGTTTGTTCCTTTTATACTTAAGGCTGCTTATAACCTGCTTTAGGAAGACAGGTTTACTAGAGCATAGGTTACTATTATATTGCTATACACAGCGCAAGTAGCTACCTACTGTTATGTTAAGTAGTGTCTTGTTAAGTATCTCCTAACGCACGCAAAAGACAGTAACAAGTAGCACCTAGGCGCACAGCTTAAGGACGTTAATATCTTCACAGTTAACAAGATGTAGAGTGCGTAGAAGGACGTTATCCTCTACTACACTACCTGCTCTAGCTAGCTTAGTTTCACTAGCAACATTACTTGCTAGCTCCTTACCCTTAGTTGTGCTAGCGCTTTGCTTGTTATCTTTAGCAATCTAATAAGTGTTAGTAATGCCTATAAGGGTAAGGATTGTAGTTTCTACCTTAAGAGCGCCTACTACAAGGCCTAGTATTAGTGTCTTTAGCACTGCTCTATAGTAAACCTAGAGAACAACGTTAACCTACGCAACAAGTAGTTGCTCCTAGAGAAGTTTAACATTACTGCTATTCTCTGCAACTTCTATGTAGACTAGGCCTCTAAAGCTACGCCTATTAAGCTTGCGTCTAGCGTCTACCCTACAGAGAGTAGTAACACTAATAATAACTATAGCAGTAACAAGGGCAAAGCTAAGCCTTTTAACATTATAGGTAATAGCTTTAGTGCAGAAGGAGGCGGTGTAGGTAGTAACTCTTTTAGAGGTAGTAACTCTTTTAGAGATAGTAGATCTACTTAGCAGCCTGCAGAGAACAGTGTAAAGTAGTAGCTGCTTAGGCTTATCTTAACCTGCACTAAAGCGCATGTGTCCTGCCTTGCTAGAGCAGCAAGGGGTAGTGCTAGCTGTTTAGTAATTAGTTTCCTAACACTAGGGTTTAGTGTTAACAGTAGGGTTAAGGCTCTGCGCTGTGCTGTTCTCTTAGCCTTAGGTAGCAGCTATAGGGCTGGTTTAATAGACAATTTAATCTAGATAGCTTTGTTACAACTTTGTACAACAGGGTAATAAACTAAAGCAATAGTTTGCATATTTAACATGCCTTGTCTGCAACTTACATCTACATAGTTGTTAGGCCCTACCTGCCTAGCTGCGTCTAGCAGAGGTGCGGCTAATAATAGAGTACTGTTCTAATATTAACTTTCTTATAAGAGAGAGTTGTAATACCTTTTAGTTTGCTTATCTTAGTAGGCTAGAGCTAGGGCTTAATAATAGTCTGCAACTTACACTAATTACTACCTGCAAGATGTGTTTGCTTATCTGCAACTTGCGCTAACTACTACTAGCAAGATGCACTGTTTTGTTTACAACTTACACTATTACATCTGCAACTTATATCTAATTTTATCTATAACTTGCACTGTTTTGTTTGCAACTTGCACTATTTTGTTTGTAACTTACACTATTTTGTTTGCAACTTGCACTATTTTGTTTATAACTTACACTGTTTTGTTTGTAACTTGCACTGTTTTATTTGCAACTTGTACTATTTTGTTTGTAACTTACACTATTTTGTTTGCAACTTACACTGTTTTATTTGCAACTTGCACTATTTTATTTGCAACTTGCACTGTTATATCTGCAACTTACACTGTCTTATCTGTAATTTGCTATATCTGTGCAAGTTGCAGTACCTTAACGCAAGTTGCAGTACCTTAATGTAAGTTGCAGTACCTTAACGCAAGTTGCAATAACTCTAAATTATAGAGCTTAGCACAGCACACTGTCTCTTAAGGCAGCTTGTAGCAAAGGAACCTCCTCTAGGTAGAGAAAAAGAAGAATGTTAACAAAATTAGCAAAACGAAATAGACTAACAGGATTTGCTATTCCTGTCTACTGCATAGATACTAGGCCCTAACCCTCTAGTAGCCTTAAGGTAGAGGTAGATACTGCGCTGCTAAAGTAGCGTAGTAGTAAAACCTTAGAATGTATCTTTGCAGTAGACAGGAGCATTACGCTACTAGGACAGACAACCCTACTCCTAGACACTAAAGCTACTGTGTGCAGGCCCTTAATACCTAGCTCTTAAAAGCTGTAGATTAATAGGGATTTAAACTAGGGGACTTTTTATTGCTAGGGTTAGTTTACTAGAGAGATTTTTAATAAAAATTATATAAGTATTAGAGTATATATACACCCCTAAATAGCAGGACCTATAAGCGTTAGTAGAGACTACTATTAGCTGTTTAAAGGAACGTAGTTAAGTTAAGTAAGAGTTAGCAAAAGTAATTAAGAGTAAGTAAAAGTAAGTAACAGTAAGTAATTGCTGCAGGGGAGGGCTATATTTTTGCAGGATAGGGGTATAAGCTATAGTAGCAGAAGTTCTTTTTGTACTATACCCTAAACTGCACAAACAAGAGAGCTCTAGGTATATATAGGTTGTAATACTTTAACGCAAGTTGCTACATATGTGTAAGTTGCATTACCTTAACGCAAGTTGCAATATCTATGTAAGTTGCAGTACTGCTACGCAAGTTGTATTACCTCTATAGAAGTTGTAATATCTATGCAAGTTGCAGTACGTCTATGTAAGTTATATTATCTCTACGTAAGTTACAATATGTCTGTAAGTTGTAATATGTCTATAAGTTATAATATGTCTGTAAGTTATAATATGTCTGTAAGTTGCAATACTTGTACGTAAGTTGCTATATATGTGCAAGTTGCATTACCTTAACGTAAGTTGCAATATTAGTGCAAGTTGCAGTACCTCTGCGCAAGTTACATTATCTCTACGCAAGTTGCAATATGTGTGCAAGTTGTAATACTTCTACGTAAGTTGCTATATATGTGTAAGTTACAGTACCTATACGCAAGTTGCATTCCCTCTATAGAAGTTGCAATATCTATGTAAGTTGCTATAGGTGTGCAAGTTGCAATATTAGTATAAGTTATAATACTTTAATATAAGTTACTATATATCTATAAGTTACTATATATCTATAAGTTACTATATATCTATAAGTTACTATATCTATATAAGTTATTATATATTAGAAAGTTTATATAATACTATAATATATAGGTAATACTATATTAGATTATATTAGTAAGAAGAATAAGATCCTAGTATCTTTAGTAAGATAAAATAAAGTATAAGCCTATAATAAATAGCAACTACTTTATAAAGCTAATAGAAAAGTATAGAAAACTAGCTACTATACTCTAGAGCATACTATATAATATATATAGAACTAAAATTTTAGTAGTTAAATAATTACTAAGTACTTAGTTATAAGTATAAAAGTTAATATAGGTTAGTAAATATAGTATATTTTCTTAACTTAGAATCTATATTTATTACTAGGTACTAAGTACTATTATAAAAGAAGACTAATATTATGTTCTATTAATAAAAAGAATACTATTTTAAGTCTTATAAAGTAATAGTGTACTAAAGTAGGTAAATTTTAAGGTTTATTTAAAATATAGAAAGTAAATAAAGCTAAGTATAAAAGTATATTCTATAGCTAGGTAGTATAAAGCTATATAGTAAATATTAAATTATAGTAACTAGAAGAAGTATATAGTATAGGTAATAAAATAGTATAGAAGGTAAATATAAAGAAAGTATTTTAGTAATAAAATAGTAGTAGTAGTTAAAGTAGTAGTAGTAAAAGTAGTAGTTAAAGTAGTAGTAGTTAAAGTAGTAGTAGTTAAAGTAGTAGTAGTAAAAGTAGTAGTAGTTAAAGTAGTAGTAGTTAAAGTAGTAGTAGTAAAAGTAGTAGTAGTTAAAGTAGTAAGTTAGTAGTAGTAAAAGTAGTATTAGTTATATAGTAGTATAATAGTTTATAGGCAGTAGAAATAGAATAGTATTAGTATAAAAGTTAAGTTAAAGTTATATATAGGTATTAGGCAAGAGTAAGGTAAGTTAAAATAAATAAATAGTAATATAAGTAGTATAGATAAGTAAATAGAGTAGATATTTAGGTATAAGATAGTTATAGATAGGTTAGTATTAAAGTAAAAGGTAAAAAAGAAAAAATAGTAAAGTTAAGTATAGAGTAGTATATAAGTTAGAGTTAAGATATAGTTATAGTATTTTTATTATTATAGAAATAATTAAAAAAGGAGCATATATAGAGTTAGAGTAAGTGTATAAAGCAGAAGTAGAGATATAGAAGAGAAGGGAGTAGGAAAGGGAGAACCCTATAGATATTAGGTTTGGAAATTCGGGTCCCGAATTGTCGCCAAGATGGCTTGTGCACCCAAACGCTAGGGTCGACTATCGAGGCGCTAGGGTCGACTATCGAGGCGCTAGGGTCGACTATCGAGGCGCTAGGGTCAACTATTGAGGCGCTACAAGACAGGGGAGAGGAACACCAAAACTCTACCCCTCTGCCTGCACGCCTGTTTCTGCCTACTATTATAGTTAAAATTAAGATAACTACACCCTATCTTATGCAATATTTTACTCCGAATCTAACGCTGTTTTCAGAAGTAAAATCAGAGCCCTGGTTGTAGAGATGCACGCCTGTGAAGTAGTGCAGAGAGAGAGAGAGAGGAACACCAAAACTCTAACTCTCTGCGTGCACGCCTGTTTCTGCCTACTATTATATTTAAATTTAAGATGACTACAACTTATCTTATGCAATATTTTACTCTGAATCTAACGCTGTTTTCAGAATTAAAATCAGAGCCCTGGTTGTAGAGATGCACGCCTGTGAAGTAGTGCAGAGAGAGGAGAGAGAGGAACACCAAAACTCTACCCCTCTGCCTGCACGCCTGTTTCTACCTACTATTATAGTTAAAATTAAGATAACTAAAACTTATCTTATGCAATATTTTACTCCGAATTCAACGCTGTTTTCAGAATTGGAATCTGAGCCCTGGTTGTAGAGATGCATGCCTGTGAGGTAGGGTAGGAGAGAGGGAAGAGAGGAACACTAAACCTCTACCCCTCTATCTGCACGCCTATTTCCGCCTACCTCTATGGTACAAATTAAGATAACTAAACCTTATCTTATGCAACATTCTACTCTGAATCTAACGCTGTTTTTAGAATAGGAATCTGAGCCCTGGTTGTAGAGATGCACGCCTGTGAAGTAGTGTAGAAAGAGGAGAGAGCAACACTAGACCTCTACCCCTCTATTTGTACGCCTGTTTTTGCCTACCTCTATACTTAAATTTAAGATGAATACACCTTATCTTATGAAATATTTTACTCTGAATGTAACGCTGTTTTCAGAATTGGAATTAGAGTCCTGGTTGTAGAGATGCACGCCTGTGAAGTAGTGTAGAGAGAGGAGAGAGGAACACTACACCTCTACCCCTCTATCTGCACGCCTATTTCCGCCCACCTCTGTAGTGGAAATTAAGATAACTATACCTTATTGTATGCAATATCTTACTCTAAATCTAACGCTAATTTTAGAATTTAAGTCTAAGCCCTAGTTGTAGAGATGCACGCCTGTGAAGTAGTGTAGAGAGAGGAGAGAGAGGAACACTTACCCTCTACCCCTCTATCTGCACGCCTATTTCCGCCCACCTCTGTGGTGGAAATTAAAACAACTAAAGCTTATCTTATGCAATATTTTACTCCAAATCTAACGCTTTTTTTTTAGAATTTAAGTCTGAGCCCTGGTTGCAGAGATGCCGGCCTGTGAAGTAGAGAGGAGAGAGGAGAGAGATAAACACTAAACATCTACCTCTCTATCTACACGCCTGTTTCTGCCTACCTCTATAGTTAACATCTACATAAATAAACCTTATCTTATGTAGAATTTATGTCTAAGCGCTAGTTGTAGAGACGCAGGCCTGTAAAGTAGAGTAGAGAGAGAAGAGAGGAGAGAGGCAAAAGTAGAGAGAGGCAAGAGAGGAGAGAGGAACACTACACCTCTACCTCTCTACATACACCCTCTGTTTTTAACTCTAGAGGTACTAACTACGTCTATAATACCTTAAGAGAGGTTTCTAGTATATAGCTAGTCTAGACGTTAATTATAATAAACAAATAAACATCTATATACACCCCTATTTCTACCTATCTCTATAGTTACTATTTAGATTAAGTAGGCTAGTATTCTATAGAAATTTCTATTTTTATTCTAACGCTCTTTTTAGAATTAGAATCTAAGCTCTAGTAATAGAGATAATAGCCTATAAAGTAAAGGAAAGAAAGAAGAGAGAGAAGAGAGAAATACTAAACCTCTACCTCTCTACCTATTTGTCTATTTCTACCTATCTCTATAGTTAATATTTAGAGAACAGAGGCTAGTATTCTATAGAAATTTTAATTTACTTAAGTATACTTCTTAAAAGTAAAAACAAAGCTCTTATAATAGAGGAGTATAGCTATATAGTACAGTTAGAGAGAGCGTATAGAGAAAAGAGGAATTATTAAGTTTAGTAGGTAAAATATATAATAGGTTTATAGGTATTACTAATTATATTCTTCTCTAGTATTATCTATACCTAGGATATAGTTTATATAATAGTAAGGTAGTTTCTTTATTAACTCTTAGTAACTACACTTCTAATCTACTATACCTCTTTAGCTTACGTAGTATATATAAAGAACTAGGCTTAGTATATAGGACTTAGTAGGTATTTAGGACCTTAACTAAGTACTAGAATAGGTAGTAACTAGGCTCTAATTTATAGCTGCTACTTACTAACTCCTGTTTAGCTATCTAATAGATTCTAGACAAGAGATATACAAGAGCTAATTAAACTATACTTTACTAGATAGATTTTAACTATCCTTTCTATAAGACTTATAGGAATAGAGAATCTTTTATATTACCTATTCTAGTACTCTTATATATGTTATAGTAGATATACAAGCTTCTAAAGCCTCTATTTTCCTATGTTTTTATGTTATACTAAAAACTTATCTAAGCTAGTAATAGGCTCTATATAATATTATATATTATTTTGTTATATTTATACTAACGTGTTTTACAAGCAAGTAGACTGTATAAGATAAAGACTTAGAGAATAGAAAGAACCCTAACCCTAAGAAGAGGAGAGGAAGAGAGGGAGAGAAGACAAGAGAGAAACCACTGTAGGCAACCCCCGTAGGCAACCCCAGATGGCACCCCAGTAGGGATGACCCGAAGGGGAATTAGCCAGGGTTAGGGTTAGGGTTAGGGTTAGGGTTAGGGTTAGGGTTAGGGTTAGGGTTAGGGTTAGGGTTAGGGTTAGGGTTAGGGTTAGGGTTAGGGTTAGGGTTAGGGTTAGGATTTAAATCCTTATACTTCCTCGTAGAACAGGCAGCTAATTAGTAGCAGAGGTAGCAATGTTAAATTTAGCTATTAGCAGATAGCTAGAGGACGACGCAACCCTCTGGCTTAACTATAAAGTAACGTAGAGGAGTTACCCCTTTATAATAACCTTAGATAGACAAGACGCTTAACGCCGCAACAACGCGCCTAGAGTTATCTTTATCTATTCTATAGAACTACTACTTAAGAAGCATAGGGGCGAGTTAGCTACTACAGCAGCGGGCATTGCGACGCTAGACGTCCTAACGCCACGCGTTACACAGAACTAGAGTTGGACTATTTGCAGGCTTCTATCCTGTTGTTGCTAGAAGCACTTAACAAGGCAGAATTGTAGATCTAGCGCCCCTAAACAAGAAATTAAAATCTGCAGCAAATTTAACTAGGTAGACGGACCCCGCAGTAGACGCACGTTAGACCTAACAACAGCACAGATAACTATAAGTTTAAGATAGCGTTTATATAGAGCTTTACGCCCTACAAACTCTAACGTAAGATCTAGCGCAATAGCAGCCTAGAACATATTACTAAGTAGATAGAGTTAAACTTAGGCCCTCTAAAACAGAGACTGCAACAGTCCTTAAGCCTCAAGCCTCTGGGCTAAGGCAGCAGTTAAAACAAAAGACCTTACTCTTCTCTAAACAGGGGAGGATTAAAGAGGCACTGCAGTTAGGCCTTAACCCCCTCTAGGAGCGACGCTGGAAAGCAGCTAGGAGACTCTAGCTATTAACTAATAACGCTAATTTGTTAGGCGGCAAGGGGGGTCCTATAGGGGCAATTACTAGCTAACAATCTAATAGGGGTAGTTATTGATAACACGGGTCCCAGAGGCTGGCCACTATACAGGGTTGTGCTTGCTGGGGCTATTAAGAGGCTGCGGAAGCAGTAATTAACAATCTAGTAGTAACTAGGGAAATAGCAAACCCTAGTCAAACCTTTCCTACCTACAACTAGGGTTAGAAACTAATTAACTCCAAGGGCAACCCTAGGACTCTCTAGGCCCTGTACAACTTAGGCTAGAACTGAACCTTATTGCTAAAGCAGGTAGCTAGAGACTCCAGGGCTTAACCTAGCAGGGACTAACTAGCGACTAAACGCAGAAGTCTAGACAATACAAAGCTATTGCTAACAGAGCAGTATTAGTTAACAATAGTCTGCTACAACAGCAAGGGAGCACTAAAAACAGTTAGGCTAAACTAAATTCTAGTCTACACTATTCGTTAGATACAACCTAGTATTAGGTTATCTATATTGGCCAAGCAGACCTATGTATCTGCTTCTCTGCAGGAACCTACAAGTGGTTCTTAGAAGACGTTAAAAGAGTCTAGCTAGTAACTACTAAACAATTGTTTAGTGATCTAGAACCAGACAAGCAGCTATACCTACTACAGTCTAGAGGCCTAAACCTAGGCGACCTAACAGACGTCTACTAGATAGACGTTAGATAGACATAGGACGCAACCTATTGCGCTAAGTTCTTAAGAATTATAGCAGTAAGACAAGATAGCAATACTATCCTAGGAGACAATACCCTAGACATAGAAGAGCTTAAATACGTGCCTAAACACACCCATTATAAATAGTTTGCGTTTAGTAAAAACAGACAAGCGTATTAGCACTATATTAGGAGTATAACTATATAATTAAGATTAAGGAGGGGGCATTTATACTAAACCTCCTAATCTACAACAAAGGTCTTTACTATTCTAGTTGTGCGCGACGAAAGATCACAGGCTCTAGATTAAGGAGGATGCGGGCGAAGCTGCGTTTAAGAGGGTAAAGGCAAATTTGTTGTCATGCTATTGGGCCTAGAAACGCTGGCCACGTTTTTTATTAACAAAAATACCACTTCCCCAGAGTCGACAGAGGACTCAGATGGTCCCTAGTCTAGAAAGGGGAGGGGAAGAGACTAAAAAAAGTTGCAAGGGACTTAACTAAATAGTACAAACTATAAAGCACTTAAGACGTACCTTCTAGCCTTCTATACATTTTAGAAGAAGTCATAAAGCCCTAGTGTCAACACTTTAACCTAAACAAACTAATTATTGTAGTTACAGACGCGTTAGACTTTCGCTATAGCTGCTATCTTGTTGCAGCTACAGGCGTCTAATGTGGCGACAGAACAACTACTAGAAACTAGTAGCGTTCTAGAGTTAGAAGTTTCAAGGTCTATCTATTAGATAGCATACCTATAATAAAAAGGAACTCTTAGCAATTGTTAAAGCATTTAGCAGTGGCAACACTACCTTAAAACATGCCTCTGTTAATAATCCAGGTACTCTCTAATTATAACAACCTAAGGTACTTTATAATAACAAAGGAACTCTTACCTAAGCAAGCTCGCTAGGTAGAAGAGTGCTAGCAAGGTTTAACCCCAGTTAAATACAAGCTAGACCTAGAACGCAGCTAATAGCCTATTAAGGGGCGTCTAGATTGCGCGTAGACTTACAATTAGAGAATAAGCACTCTGTAACGCAATGCTACCTACCCTCTAACAGAAGTCAGATTCAGACTCTAGCAATTCAAAAGTCTAAGGCTTAAAAAGATGCACAGGCAACATCTAGAGGACAGCACCCATAGAAGACCTAGTAGAGGTCTAGCAACTGCCTAAAGCTGTCCCTAAGGAATTTACCAATAAAAGCAAATTAGCCTTAGGAGATTTGCCTCCCCAGCTCTTAACCCTCTAT
>JANLCG010000018.1:0-40284 GCA_026119515.1 Ascochyta koolunga | reverse complement strand
GGACCTACTAGACTAGATGGTAATTACGCCCTTAACTAATAAAACCTAGACTAGCTTCTTAGCTAGGAGACAAAGGAAGTAATAGATGCTAAGTAGTGAAGGTAACCTAGTACTAGTTATACCCTTTAAAAGCAGCTAACTAGAACTCCTGCGAGGTCCTATAGATTTAATCTACTATTACTGTTAGGGCAATTAAAACTTAGAACTATATTACTAAATGTCTAGGTAGTTGCTTTTCCTAATATAGCTACTAGTCTTTAATAGAATAGTTTATATATTTTAGGTGTAGTTTATCTAAACAAGTTAGTAACCTAGGTTTAGCTCTAATAATGTTAGTTCTTAACTGTATCTTATTAAGGCCTAATAGTTAACTAAAGTCTTAGGCTGCTATTGTGCCGGTGCACAGGGTAGCTGCCTTAGCAGACACCCAGATGCTAGGTATATAAGATCAATCTATCTGCCTAACACTCACTTACCACCACCCCACCACCACTACTACTACTACTCTATTAACTACAATAACATACTAATCTACTACTTCTACTATATATACTTCCTTCCTCTTCCTACCCCCTACATGCTAACAGGTTGCTCTACCTCTCTTCTACAAAATAGGGTCACTCCTCAGTTCTAGTCCAGCACTACTACCAGACAGAGGTATTTGTTACTGCTATCAGTATCACCTCAATACCTCACCTTAGTCCTGCTGGATGGCCTAGATAGCCCGGATAGCCCGGATAGCCCAGATAGCCTGGATACCTCAACCCTACCGGATAGTCCGGATAGCCTAAATACCTCAACCTACCGGATGGTCGGATAGCCTGGATACCTCAGGCTCAAATAAGCCAGGGGAGGGGGGCTTAGCACCCCCTATTAGTCTCTCTCATCTGTCACTCAGTCTCCATATCGATAGGTGACCATCTGTGGGTCACCTCCTTCATCACTCTCCAGTTAGTATCGATAGGTGACCATCTGTTACCTCCTCCAGCACCCCTATCAGTCTCTCGATAGTGACTATCTGTCACCCTATCCAGTACCCAGTCTCTTGGTATCTACCTTGCCACCACTTTCAGCACCCCTTTCAGCACTCTACCTAGCCAGTATCATTGTTAGCATCAGCATTAGTATCAGAGTTATTAGGACCAATATCAGGACCAGTATCAGCGTCAGTTTAGTATTAGGACCAGGATCAGAGTCAGTATAAGAGTCAGTATTAGGATCAGTATTAGGATTATTATAGGCTATCTTAGAGCAGCATGATGGGGCCATGCTGTTAAGGGTGGGGAGGTATGTGCCGGTGCACAGGGTAGCTGCCTTGGCAGACACCCAGATGCTAGGTATATAAGATCGATCCATCTGCCCAACACTCCTTACCACCACCCACTACCACTACTACTACTATCAACCACAATAACATACCAATCTACTACTTCTAATATATATACTTCTTCCTCTTCCTACCCCCTACATGCTAACGGGTTGCTCTACCTCTCTTCCACAATATAAAAGAACCTACCTATATAACTATATAACCTAGGCTGCTAGAGATACTACTAGGCGCATAAATGCTATAGAGACACTAGATATAACTACTATAGGGAGAGAGTTGCTATATACTAAGGGCTAGTAGATAAGGAATATATAGTAAGTGCAAAGTACACAAATTGCTATAGGCTATACCTAGCAGAGAACAAGAGCTACCTAGCAGCACTAAGATAGGTAAATAAAAGCCTAGTAAGAATTTTAGGGATAGAACTAAGGGCTATAAGGGCTATTGCTAAGAGGGCAAGTAAGAGAACCTAAACAGACCTAACTAAACCTAGCAGCACTACCTCTAGCGCCTCTATAAGATCCCTAACTATAACTTCTACCCTAGAAGGACTAGCCCCTATAGCAACTCCTACTAGAGACTCTTAGAGTCTAAGAAGGGCGCTAAGGACTGCCTCTTCCTAGGCTGTAAGCTAAATAACTGCAATTAGCTAACTAGAACTAGAATCTACCCCTAAGAGAGAGGATACTAGAACCTCTAATATAGAAATAGATATTATATATTAATATAATATACTACAATAATAAAGTAGGACCTTAAAGTAATATAGGTAAATGTAGCTAGGCGCTTACTCTACTATATTATCCTGCTATATATATTAGGTTTAGAAATTTAGGTCCTAAATTGTTGCTAAGATAGCTTGTGCACCTAAACGCTAGGGTTAACTATTAAGGCGCTAGGGTCGACTATTAAGGCGCTACAAGACAGGGGAGAGGAATACTAAAACTCTACCCCTCTGCCTGCACGCCTGTTTCTGCCTACTATTATAGTTAAAATTAAGATAACTATACCTCATCTTATGCAATATTTTACTCTAGATCTAACGCTGTTTTCAGAATTAGAATCTGAGCCCTGGTTGTAGAGATGCACGCCTGTGAAGTAGTGTAGAGAGAGGAGAGAGAGGAGAGGAAGAGAGAGGGAGAGAGAGGGAGAGAGAGAAGAGAAGAGAGAAGGCAGGAGGGAAACCCTACCAGCTTATCCAGGAGGAAAACTAGCGGTTTGGAATAACTAGCGGTTTTTTTTTTTTTTTTTTTCTTTTTCTCTTCTTTTCTAGCTGTTTTGGCCTCTTTTTAGGCGAGTAGAAATCGTTATTCTAGATAGCAATTGCTAGTAGATGTCTCTAGAGAGAATCACTAGCGTTTTCTCTCTTAGGTAATTACTAGAGGGAATAACTAGCGGTTTGGAATAACTAGCGGTTTTTTTTTCTTCTTTTTTTTCTCTTCTTTTCTAGCTGTTTTGGCCTCTTTTAGGCGAGTAGAAATCGTTATTCTAGATAGCAATTGCTAGTAGATGTCTCTAGAGAGAATAACTAGCGTTTTCTCTCTTAGGTAATTACTAGAGGGAATAACTAGCGGTTTGGAATAACTAGCGGTTTTTTTCTTCTCTTCTTTTCTCTTCTCTTTAGCTATTCTAGCCTATTCTAGGCTAGTAGAGATAGTAATACTAGAAAGTAATTGCTAGTAGATGTCTCTAGAGAGAATAACTAGCGTTTTCTCTCTTAGGTAATTACTAGAGGGAATAACTAGTTATTTAGAATAACTAGCAGTTTTTTTCTTCTTCTTTTTCTCTTCTTTTCTAGCTGTTTTAGCCTCTTCTAGGCTAGTAGAAGTAGTTTTTCTAATAGCAATAGCTAGTAGATGTCTCTAGAGAGAATAACTAGCGTTTTTCTCTCTTAGGTAATTACTAGAGAGAATAACTAGTAGTTTAGAATAACTAGCGGTTTTTATACTATTCTTTCTAGCTATTTTAGCTACTCTATACTAGTAGAAATAGAAATACTAGATAGTAATTACTAGTATATTTTAGAAGAGAATAGCTAGCGTTTTTTCTTCTAGATAATAATTAGAGAAATAACTAGTAGTTTAGAACAACTAGTGTTTTCTTATCTACTATCTTCTTTCTAGCTACTTTTACCTACTCTTTACTAGTAGAAATAGTAGTTATAGATAGTTACTACTAGTAGATAGTATTTAAGAGAAGAACTAGTGTTTTTTTCTCTTTAATCATTACTAGAGACACTAACTAGTAGTTTAAAATAACTAGTAGCTTTTATATATTTCTTTTATAGCTATTTTAGCCTCTTCTAGGCTAGTAGAGAGAGTTATTATAGTTAGAGATTACTAGTAGATATTACTATAAAGAATCTCTAGCACATTCTAATAAAGAAACAACTAGAGAGAATAACTATTTTTCTTATACTTAGTAGCTATAAAAATAACTAGAGTTTACTACTTATAGCTAATAGTAGCTAGTACTTTTAAGATATAGTAATAACTAAAGAGAACTATCTATCTTTTCTAACTAGTATATAAGTAGATTCTCTTATAATAATAGATAAAGGCTAAGTATATATAAAAGATAAACTCTTCTAAGACTATTCTTTTAGAATTATAACTAGTAACTTTCTATCTATATAGAAACTAAAGATAATAAGTAAGAATAATTCTATAAGAGAAAAAGCTTAAACTAATCTTTTTTCTATTCTATTTCTATTTATATAATAATACTATAGCTAGGCAAATTTCTTTTTTTTTTTAACTTTATTCTTTTTAAAAAAGTAGATAAGATTCTAGAACTTATATTAACCTTAAAGAACTTCTACTTAAGATAGAGCTATAGTATTTAATAGTCTATAAAAAGATCTTCTTCTTCTTCTTCTATACTAGTAGAGCTAGCAGAACTAGTAGAACTAGTAAAACTAGTAGTATCTTCTACTTTCTCTTTTTCTTTTTATTTTCTTCTTCTTCTTCTTCTCTCTCTCTAAAATTCTCTAGGTACTCTAGTATTTCTTTACTAAAGAAGGAAGGGCTAGACTTATTAGCTACTATAGTTACTATTCTAGTATAGAGACATACCTATTGTCTAGCTCTAGAATAGTATAGAGTCTATTACTAATATACTCTTCTAAGAATTCTCTACTAGTAACTAGAGTAACTTTGTCTTCTACTCTAGTATTATAGTAGGTAACATAGTATTCTTCTTCCTTAAAAGAGTTTACTATAATAATAAAGAACCTAGTATAGCCTAGTTCTAAGCCTAACGTCTACTATTAGCATAGATACTTCTACTATAGATTATACTACTCTACCTTTCTTATAGATATAGTTTACTAAGCTAGGTAGCTTGCTATAGCCAACTAGATAGCCTAGAAAGCCTACTACCTAATTACTAGCTTTGTCTCTTATATTATAAACATTCTTGCCTAGTAGATAGGTAGAAGTTAAAGCTAAAGAGCTAAGATTTTCTTTAAGAAAGCTTCTAGCTATAGTAGTACTATAGTTAAGATGCTTATAGCTTTTCTTAATGCTAGACATCTAGAAAAGATAGAGGTTAATTCTAGAAGATAGTAGTTCTATAAATTCTTACCTTAGTATTTTGCTTAGTACCTTAGTATAAACTAATTATTGTTATAGAGAGTAGATAGTAGAATTAGTTATATAGAATAAAAGAGTTTCTCTAACAAATTTCTTTTCTATTACGTCTTAATTAGTCTTCTATTTATAACAAATTGTTCTTTTATTAATTCTTAATTACTAGTAGAATAATTAAGATTAACTAATTCTTCTTTAACAAATTCTAAATTACTAGTAGAATAATTCAGAATTAACTAATTCTTCTTTAACGTCTTAATTCTTTTATTATTCTACTAGCTAATTAGGAATAAACAAATTCTTTATTTCTTAATTTCTAATTACTACTAAATAGCTTTAGGAATTCTATATAATTCCTCTTTAAACTTTACTATTCTTCTATTATTCTACTATAAAACTATACTATTATCTATTCTTCTTTTATTAATTTCTAATTACTAGTAGAATAATTAAGGATTAACTGATTCCTCTTTAATTAATTCTTAATTACTAGCAAAATTTAGAATAAAAAGGTAATTCTCTATAACAACACTAAAAAGACTTACTAATAGCTAGAGCTAGCTATCTATATGTCTTTCTTCTCTTTACTATTCTTCTCTAATAGTAGCTGCTTTAGTAGTATCTTTACTAAGACCTATTCTATTCTATAAACCTCTGCCTTCTCTATCTATTACTAAACACTATAAAGTAAGTATTATCTATTTCTACTCTTAGCTATATCTTCTAAGAGATAAGATATACCTATAGAAATGCTATTAAAAAAGTTTCTATTTAGATATTAAAGACTATAAAATAGCTACTCTTAGTAAGTCTACTACTATAGAGAACTAGGCTATTATTTTAAAGAATTACTTTATAGAAGAGGGCTATTCTGCCTAGCTAAAGAGCTGTAATAGAATCTTTAGTAATAGAAAAGTACTACTATCTAGACCTTATAAAGAACATTTAAAGAATAAGATTACTTTAATAGATAAAAAGAGCTTTTATAAAGTTTCTAAAATATTAAAGACTTATTTAAAAGAGATCTTATAAACTACTTTACTATAAAAGATAATAGTAGTACTATTATTTTAAAGAGAGCCTCTTATACTATAGGGCTAGCCTTATCTAATAGCTATAAAGCTAAGAGCTAGAGTGTAATAGAATCTTTATAGTAAAGAGATACTTCTACTACTATTAAAAGTAAAGATGCTAATCTAGAGCTTGCTATAGAAGAATAAGTAAATACCTTCTACTATTAGTAAAACTAAGTTCTATCTCTTTCTTAAAATACAAATCTTATTTAAGAAGAAGATCTTATAAACTACTATTCCTATAAAGAAGAGTACTACTATAGAAGAGAGAGAGAATACAATCTACTTAAGCTACTAGAAGAGACTCTATACCTATAGAACCTATAAAGAAAGCTAAATAGAAGCGTTTACTAACAATGCTAAAACAGAGGTACTAGCTACTAATAAAGAGAAAGAAAAGAAAACTTTAGTTCTATCTCTTTCTGTTAAAAGAAAGTTAATAAGTATTTTAGTCTATTTATAGTCTATTCTATAAAGAAAGTACTACTAGAGAAAGAGTAGAATACAATCTACTTAAGCTAGTAGAAGAGACTCTATTCTATAGAACCTCTAGTAGAGAGCTAAATAGAACTATAGGCAGAATATAAACAGAAGATTCCTAGCTACTAATAAAGCTATTCTCTATAGCTATAGTTAATAGTAGATATAATAAGTTAACTACTAGTGGTAATTCTACTAGCTTAGAAGAGATCTTTCTAGACTACTATAGTAGAAACCTAACGTTTAACTCTAGTAATAGCTTTAAGGAATTAACCTCTTTGAGAGCTTATACTAGAGCTATAGCTACTAACACGCTAACTAAGCCTAGAATAAGAGATATTAGTAGTAATCTCTTTATAGTAGATAATAGTCTAGAAGTAGATATTAAGAAGCTTAAGGAGTTCTTTATCTACATAGAAGACACCTTAGAAGAGTTTCTCTTCTCTAGAATCCTTTATCTAAATCCTAGTAATTTAGATCTAGACTTTAACAAGCTAGAGGATAGTATAACAAATACTAGCCCTAACTATAGCTTTTTAGAAGATACTACTAATAATAGAGACTATAACCTAAAAGACTATAGCTTCTACCTAATTAAAAGACTAGAAGATACTAGCTCTATCTTCTCTAAGTTCTTTATTAATAGCATTACTAGTACTAGTATAGATTTTAATATCTATAATATAAGAAGATACTTTAAAGATAGACAAGAGTTTGTTAAGCTACTAGATCTAGCTTTCTATCTACTAGCTGCTTGCCCTATTAGAGGCACAGAGGTAGAATTACTAAAGTATACTAATAGCCTAGAGCTAGGCTCTAGAAACCTATATATAGATAGCATTACTAAGCTAATAAAAGTAGAGACTAGCTATAGCAAGTCTAATAGCATTACTAATAGAGATAATTATATAGTTAGGTTCTTTAGCCCTAAGTTTAGCTACCTACTAAAAGTATATATAACTATAGGCATACCTTTCTATAACTACTTAAACTTTAAAGTATTTTATATTAAGAAAGCTAGCCCTTACTTATTAGAAGAAAATAATAGGCTTGTTACTAGTAAAGATATCTCTAATCTACTTAGTATTAAAAGCCTAGAGTTTCTAGGAATAAAGCTCTCTATCTCTAGCTATAGACAAGCTATAAAGTATATTATTATTAATAGATTAAATATAGATCTAGAAGGTATACTAGAGGAAGAAGAAGAGGAGAATAATATAGAAGATATACTATTTAATCACTCTACTAAAGTAGCTCTAGGTAACTATGCTAGAGATAGCAATATCCTAGCTAGTAAAACTAGTAGCCTAGAGCAAAAGTCTATAGATTTTACTACTAGAATCTTTAACTTTCTAGGGCTTAGTAGTAGAACTATAGATAAGAAGCTAGTAGTCTTTAACGCTATAGCTACTAGGCTAGAAGACTCTATTCTACCTAGAGTAAAGCCTATAAGAAGAGAAGAAGCTAAGAGTATAGAAGAGTTAATAGAAGATATAAATATTATAAGCTCTAGCAAAGCACCTTCTTCTAGTAGTAATAGAGAAGAAGAGCTAAGCTATAGTAGTATAGACTTTAATAACTATACTACTTTAAAAGATAACTTTAACTATAGTACTAGTACACAGAACATAGTAGATAAAGTATATAATAATACTTCTAGTAAAGATACTATAAGAAGAGAAAGTAGTAGTAGTAGCTCTAGTAGTAGCTCTAGTAGAGAGAGAAGTAGACCTACTACTACTATAAGTAAGAGAAAGAAGTTTATAATTAATAGCTCTAGTTCTAGCGCTAGCTCTAGCTCTAGTTCTAGAAAAGAAGAGGCTCTTACTGCTAGTAGCCCTAAAGTAGTTATACTAAAAAGCCTATTAATAAGAAGATTTATACTAGGGTAGATACGCTACCTAGTAAAGAAGAAGATGTAATAGATATCTCTAGTAATAGCACTAGTAGCAGCTTAGAAGATAACGCTAGCGTAGAAGAAGATACTAGTACTAGAGTTTATAGAATAAGAAATAGAAGAAGTCTATATAAGATAAATAAAAGTACTAAAGAAGATACTTCTAGTCTATATCCTATCTTTACTACTAGACTAGAGGCTGCTTCTACTAGTAAGAATAATAGTAGAAGAACTAGTAGAAGCAATAGCTTAGGCTCTAGTAATAGCTTTTCTAGTACTAATTATATACCTAGTACTTCTATAGCAACTACTAGTGCTAGTAAGAAAGAGAGTATAGAAGAAGAGAATAAGTATAGTACTATTCTAAACCTAGTAGAAAACTATAAGAGTAAAAGCCTAGCTTCTAGTAAAAGTAAAGAAGTAAAAAGCCTCTAGTCTATACTACTAGCACTAGTAAAAGTAGTAAAGAGAATAGAATAAGTAAAAGAATACCTACTAGTACTTCTAGAAGTAGTAGTAGCGCTAGCGCTAGTGCTTCTACTACTAAAGAGAATAGACCTATAGAAGATAATCTTAGTAGTAATAGTAACTTAGCTAGAGAAGAAGATACTATTCTAGAACAAGACTCTAGTAGTAACTATAGTCTAGATATAGAAGATAGTTCTCTTTTAGAAGAACTTAATAGAGATAAAGAGAATCTAGTAGCCTCTACTATAGAAGAGAATAGTAGTAGTAGCGCTAGTAAAGAAAAAGAAGATGCTAACTCTAGTAAAAGTAAAGAAAGTCTACTAGAAGATAAACTAGATCTAGCTAGGCCTTCTTTTAGAACTAGCTCTAGTGTTCTTAGTAGTAACCTTAACTATATAAGAGATCTTACTTCAAATAGAGAAAGAGAAGCACTATTTAATAGAAATACTACTATAAGTCTTAGTAGTAGTATTCTACCTAGCTTAGACTTTCATAAAGAAGAAGAAGATATCTTTTCTAAAAGCGCTTCTACTAGAGAAATGCCTGCTAGTAGCTATAGTAAGAGAATAGAAGCTATTATTAACAAAGATATAGAAAAGAAAAGACTAGTCTAACTAGTACTTTACCTATTCTACCTAGTAGTCCTAGTAAAAGAAAGTCTAGTATAGACTTAACTAGCCCTATAAGCGCTAAGCTTAAAAAGCTAAACTATTTAGAAGGTATTATTACTAAAAGTAGTAGTAGTAATAGTATAAGTCTAGAAGAGAGAAAAAGATTATTAGAGAGAATATTAAACTTAGAAGCCTAACTAATTTAGCTATAAGTAGTAGAAGAAAGACTTTACTAGAGAGCTTAAAAGAGCTATATAAAAGTATTAATATAGAAGTAAAAGACTTTAAAAGCCCTAGGCAAGAAGAAGCTATTAAAGAGATAATAGATTCTACTCCTTTCTTAACCTATATATCAAAAACAGGAGGAGGAAAATCTAATCTCTTCTTTCTACCTAGCTACTTATATTCTAATAGAAAGTATATAGTAGTAGTACCTAGAGTAAGCTTGCTAAAAGACCTTTATAATAGATCTACAAGCTTAAAGCTTAATAGTATGCTAATAGACGCTAGCAATCTAGATACGCTAGATACAAAAGAGATAAAAGCAAATCTACTCTTTATATCTATAGATTTATTACTAGAGGTTAGCTTTTTAAGCTACTTGTATAGTCTTAAGATAGATAGAGTATCTACTACTATCTTCTTAGAAGAAGCACACCTACTACTACTAGAAGAAAGCTTTAGGCCTAGGCTAGAAAGTATTAATAAGATTCTTAATCTAGAGTTTAATCTAGTATTTATAAGCGCTACGCTACCTAGTAGCTTACTTAATCTATTAGAGTTAAAGTTTAGTATCTATAAGCCTTATACTATAAAAGAGTCTACTACTAGAGATAATATAAGCTATGTACCTATAGAAAGTAACAAGCCTATAGAGGTAGCTAAAAGTATTTTAATAGAAGAAGTAAAGTCTTTAAAAAGTAAAGAAAAGATAATTCTCTATACTACAACTAAAGAAGAAGCTAGAAGAGTAGCTAAAGCGTTTGCTATACCTTACTACTATAGCACTAAAGATCTAGAAGAAAAAGCGCTACTAGAGAAAAATCTAAGCTTGTTTCTAGATAGTAATAATAGTACTTATACTAGCATAGTAGCTACTAGCGCTTTAATAGTAGGGATAGATTATCCTTTTATTAAGAGTATTATCTTTATCTATATCTATAATAGCTTTATTAATACTATACAAGGTATAGGTAGAGTAGCTAGATTATTAAAAGAAGGCAAAGCTTTTCTAATTTATCCTAGTACTATAAAAGATAGATTAGTAGAGACTTCTATTAGCGCTAGCAGTATAACTACGTTAGAAGAGTTTAAAGTAATAGACAATAACAAGTTAATAGAGTTTCTACTAGATAGAACTTGTAATAGAAGAATACTAGACAAATATCTAGAAGATAAGCAAGAACTAACTTGCTCTCTAGAAGTAGCTAAGTGTATTAGTTGTTTAAAAAGAAGTAAAAGTCTAGAAAAAGCTAAAGAAAGCTTAACTAGTAACTCTATTCTAGTAGAAACCTTAAAAGTTAAAATAATAGAAAAGATAGAAGATTTTACTACTAGATTTTGTATTAATTACTTTTTTAGATATAAGTATACTAGCTATAGCACACACTCTTTAAAGGATTGCTCTAACTATAAAAGTAGCTTAGAGAATAGAGTAAGATCTATCTTTAAAGTTATAAAAACACCTATTAATAATAGAGGTATTATACCACCTAACTTAGTATGCTACTATTGCTATCTACCTAAGTTTATCTGCTATTCTAAGAGTAAAGCTACTTGCTTATATAAAGATATAATAGTTAACTATATAGTATTTCTACAAGAACTAATTAAGAGAGATATTGTTATTTCTAGCTTAGAAACACTATCTAAGCTTAAAGAAGACTATTTAAAAGATACTAGCTATACTACTAAAGAAGACGTTATAATAGTAGAGCTACTAAGTAAAGTAGTAGAAGTAGATACTAAGAAGGTTCTTTTACTTTATAAGATTCTACTAGAAGTTACACTACTAGACCTAGAAAAAGATATAAAAGAAGTAGAGAGTAAATCTACTACTAGTTCTACTAGCTTAGTATCTAGTAATCTAGCTACTAGTGTAGAAGAAACTTCTTTAGAAAGCTTAAAATCTATCTTCTATACTTAAAAGCTCTACTTCTCTTCCTACTCTAGTAGCTTCTAAATAGTAAAATATATATATGTATTTTATTTTCTCTATTCTCTTTAGAAGCGTATTCTATTCTAGTAGTTAGTTTTATTAATATATACTCTATACTCTCTATCTATTTATCTCTACTTTTTATACTTATTATTATTCTTACCCTAGAAATAAGAAAGAAAGTATTTAGCTAATAATTATTTCTAGTACTTTATTCTTTCTCTTCTCTTCTCTAGTCTATTTACTTCTAGTTATAGTAAAGATAGAAAGAATAGTAAGCTTTTCTACTCTACTACTTTCTATACTCTCTATACTCTACTCTATAATCTATACTCTCTACTTCTTTTTAAGTAGAAGAAGAGTAGCTACTAGCTAGTAACTTTAGTAAAGTAGGTAGAAAAGCCACTTTATAGCTTATCTACTTAACTACTACTAGATCTCTACTCTATCTATCTTAGTATTCTTTTACTAGTTAGTACTACTTTCTTTCTTTACTTTATAGCACTATCTTATAGTACTTTCTATATAGTAAAAAAAAGAAGTTACTTATCTAGTACTAAAAAAATAAGAATAGAAGCTTTTTATTCTACTTAGATAAGAAATATCTCTTTACTTTAGAGATAAAACTAGTAAGTATAAGCTAAGTATAGTAGATAAAGAATAGAAAGTAAGTAAAAGCTAACCTAACTAGTAAATAAACTATAAAATACTTTTCTTCTACTACTTATCTATATAGACTTTCTATACTTAGTATAGTAAGAAGCTTTATTTCTTTATCTCTATAGTCTTTCTTTTCTTATCTATCTAGTAATAAACTAGCGTAGCTAATCTTACTATATAGTATTTTCTTTTTAAAGCTTACTTTACTACTTTCTAGCTAGTTCTTTCTTTTAGCTAGCTCTTTTACTTATTCTTTATATAAGTTACTCTATTCTAAAGCTAACTAAGAATGTACTTTTACTTTCTTTTTAGTAAAGCTAGAAGTTTTTTTTTTTTTAAATAAAATCTATTACTATAAGTAAGCTTCTCTCTATCTTTTATACTATGCTACTAGTAGTAGTACTTCTAGTATTCTACTAGTAAGAATAGTAGTTAGCCTACTACTTTTAAGCTTAAGTAAAGTCTTTACTTTTATTTATTTATAAGTAAAAAGTAAAGTAGTTACTATCTATCTCTATCTAGTAGTAAGAAAAGATTAAGTAGCTTTTACTTCTTTATAAAAGTATACTAAGTAATAACACTAGTTTTATTCTTTATATAGTTATAAGAAAGTAGACTTTATAGAAGTATAGCTAGCTTCTTATAGTAAATATACTAGAAAATAATTCTTACTCTTCTTTATACCTAAAACCCTTCTTTTTTTTAGACTCTACGCAAAATTTAGGCCTAGAAAGCATATAAAACTTTAGAATTTAGAGAAATAAAAGCCCTTTAGTATAGTTTCTACTATTATAGAAGTAATCTATAGCTAGAAGTAAACTTTCCTATTTAGGAAGCTTAACTAATAAATCTTATATTCCTTCTATCTAAGCCTAGAGAAGAGCTAGAGAGAAGATAAAAGAAGAATTTAAAAGCTACTCTTTTGTAGTATAATTCTATAAAGTAGCTTTTTCTATATACTAGTACTTTATAGTAGCTAGCTATATACTTTATTCTAGCTAGCTATAACCCTTACTAAGCACTAGTAGCTTAGAGATAAGTAAATACTAAGTATATAAAGTAAGTAGAAGTTTAAAGTAGTAGAATAGAAGAAAAGTTAGAACTAAAGAAAAAAAAATACTATAAGCTAGTAGATAAACTCTATCTACTTCTACTAAGTAGGTTTCTATAGCTATAATAGAAATAAGTAATTTAGTAGATAGTTACTTTACCTAGCTTCTATCTTCTTTCTATCTAGGTTATTTTCTATAAGATTAAAGTAGCGTAGTTATAAGCTAGTTTACTAGTACTACTTACTCTATAGTTAACTTATCTTTACTATAAATAAAAAGAACTACTAGCTTTACTTAGCTTAGTAGTAGTACTACTATAGTAGTAGAGAAAATAGCAAAGTATAGTACTAGAGCTAGCTTTTTCTATTTATACTTATAGTAACTTCTACTTCTAGTATAACTACTTTTACTAGTTATAGATTCTCTTAGTATAAAGTAGAGAATACTAAACTTCTCTATATTTATTTTCTTTATTTATATTCTATAAAAGTAGTATTCTTCTTTTTATTAAGTATAGAAAAAGTAAACGTACTTTTCTTAAGCTACTTTCTATTTATACTACTAGCTATAGCTATTTCTAGTACTTTTACTAGAAAGAGCTCTATACTATTACTATAGAAACTAAGAAAAGATATTGCTAGCTAGCTAGCTATCTAGTATAGATAGCTTTTTTCTAGTATAAGTAATCTCTTTTCTCTATATTGCATCTACCAAGGCATCTCTTTGCAAAATCAAGAACATTTCTTTGTTCTCCTTGACAGATTGTGAATTTAGGCCTAATACTACTGCTAATGTGGGATATGCATGGGAGCAAGGCAGAAGGACTGAAAATTAAGAACTTTGTTTGCTATCTTGTAAAGATGTCTTTGTTGCGCAATTTTTCTAACTGCTGATGCAGGGTATGCGTGGAAGCAAGGGAGATAGACCAAAAATCAAGAACTTTGCTTGCTATCTCGTGAAGATGTCTTTATTGCGCGATTTTTCTAACTACTAATACAGGGTATGCGTGGGAGCAAGAGAGATTAGCAGGAAACTAAGAACTTATCCTGCTTTCTCTTTATAGAACGTAGATAGCTACTATTTTCTATAAGTAGAGGCAAATTTCTTCTTTTTCTCTTCCTCTACTCTACGCTTTACTTATCTACTAGTAAGATAGCTACTTTTCTACTCTTTTACTATGCCTACTACTAGAAGTAACTCTTTTGCTTCTACTTTTTCTACTTCTTCTTCTACTTCTTCTTCTACCTCTTCTTCTTCTATCTCTAAGTCTACAGCTAAGAGAGGAAGACCTAGCTTTAGCACTAAGCTAGCTAGGTTAGAAAAGAAGACTAAAGCTTTAGAGCTAGAGATTTCTCTTCTAAAGAAGCTAGTAGATCTTCTCTCTACCTCCTCTACTTCTGCTAAGAAGGAAGAAAGCAACAAAGAAGAAAGTAAGTAAATATTCTTTTTTTTTTTTTTTTTTTTATTCTCTATCTTTTCTTATTCTTTTCTCTCTTCTATTCTCTATCTTTTCTTATTCTTTTCTCTCTTCTATTCTCTATCTTTTCTTATTCTTTTCTCTCTTCTATTCTCTATCTTTTCTCTCTTCTATTCTCTATCTTTTCTTATTCTTTTCTCTGTTCTATTCTCTATCTTTTCTTATTCTTTTCTCTCTTCTATTCTCTATCTTTTCTTATCTTTTTCTCTCTTCTATTCTCTATTTTTTCTTATCTCTTTTTCTTTTCTATTCTCTATCTTTTCTTATCTTTTCTTTCTTTTATTCTCTATCTTTTCTAATCTCTTTTTTCTTTCTTTTTATTCTCTATCTTTTCTAATCTCTTTTTCTATCTTATTCTTTATCTTTTCTTGTCTTTTTTTCTCTTTTATTCTCTATTTTTTTCTCTTTTTCTCTCTTTTTATTCTTTATCTTATCTTGTTATTTTCTCTCTTTTGTTCTCTATCTTTTCTTATCTCTTTTTCCTCTCTTATTCTATATTTTTTCTTATCTTTTTTTCTTTCTTATTCTATATCTTTTCTATATCTTTTCTTTCTCCTATTCTATGTCTTTGTTTATTTATTTTTTTTTTTCTTATTTTATATCTTTTCTTCTCTTTTTTTTTTTCTTTTATTCTATTTTATTTTTATTTTATTTTTCTTCTATTTTCTTTTCTATTCTATTTTCTTTTCTATTCTATTTCTTTTCTATTCTATTTCTTTTCTATTCTATTTCTTTTCTATTCTATTTCTTTTCTATTCTATTTCTTTTCTATTCTATCTTTTACTATATATATATATATATATATATTTTAAAGAATATTATCTTTTCTACGCTCTATCTAGTACTATCTTGCTATTTTACTATTCTACTAGCTTATACTAACCTTTTACTAGTTACTTACTCTTTCCCTACCTTTCTAGAAGGGGTAAGTATAAGCTTTCTTATCTCTATCTATATCTACATATATATAAATAAATTTTTATTTTTTTATTTTATTTTTACTTTTTACTTTTATTTTTACTTTTTACTTTTATTTTTACTTTTTACTTTTATTTTTACTTACTAGATAATAGACTTTCTTATGCCTAGTAGTAGCTTTAGTAAGCTAGATCTGTTAAGCAGCTAGTTCCCTATGTAAGAGGAACCCCAGTTAGATAGACCCCCTAGCAGGGGTAACCCTTACATTATTCTACAAAGAAAGGGACTCCCTTTCTTTACTTTTGCTAACAAATTTTTAGCGTGCATAGACTAGGGTAGGTGCCTTTCTTTGCGTTTACACTGTTCCTTTCTTTGCTTAAGACAACGTCTAAAATTAATACAACTTACGTAGAACGTGCAAAATATATACAATAAGCCTATGTCTAAATAATAGGTAAGCAGCTTTGCGTTTAATGTAGTTGCAGTTTTAATGTTTGTTAACCCTTGCTTAGCGCACAGCCCTGCTGTAGCACAACACAGTGCCTACAGCTACTGCAACTTGCAGAGAGCAACCCTAATTACTGCAAGTTGCAGCAAGAATACCTACTTACTACTCTAGTTAGCCTACAACTTGCTACTGTCTCTTAACTGCAATCTACGCCTAACTCTACCTGCTACTTGTGTCTAACTATCCTGCAACTTATATCTAGCTATTGTACAACTTACGTCTAACTTTTATATAACTTGCATCTAATTTTCCTGCAACTTGCCTTAACTATACCTATAACGTGCCTTACGCTAGCTACGTGCAAAGCTCTTGTAGTAGACTAACAGTAAGAGGTGTATACATTATTAGCAGCCTAAACACTAACAACACTCTACGTAGAATGCAAGAGAACCTATAGTTATAGAATAAACTTATAAGCGCTACTCCCTATTTAATTACACTTAATAGATAATATAGCTCTATTAGCATTATCTAGCAAAAACGTCTTAGTTGCGCAACGTCCCTATCTAAGCTCTTAGTATCTAAGCTATTAGACTGTTAAACCTCGCTCTTACTATTACTATCCTCTACCTCCTCTACTTTGTAGATTATAGAGGGAGCCTTAGCCTCTATACTTAGTATAGCCTTACTGCTAATAGGGCTACTAGCAATGCCCTCTAGCCTAAGCTAAGTCTCTAGCGCCTTGCTAGCTGCGTAAAGATTAGGTTGTTTACGCTTAACTAGGTTAATAAACACCTCTAACTAACTAACCTGCAACACGCGCTCTATCTAATAATTTAAGACCTCTTCTAGTAGGATTAAGAGCAGACTGCCCTAGCCTAAGCCCTCTACTACAGCATACCAGCGCGTAGCCTGCTTTAGGTAATTGTAAAAGACTTCTTAATTACGCTTTATTAGAGCGTTATTAATAAGCTTTAGTAATGCATTTATAGCCTCTGTCTAGACTAGGCCCTTGCTATACCTGTTGTAGGAATAATTGTTGCTTATAGCTAAGTCTCCCTAATAAATCTGCAGTATCTTCTACGCGTACGCCTTACTAAGGAGAGCAAAGGCCTAGCAATAGCTAATGTGCACAGCTGCTAGCGTTGTCTTGTACTGCTTGCATATGCCCTAGGCAAACTAGAAGGCGCTGTCTACACTGCAACCCTGCAACAAAGCGCTTCTATACGCTACAGGCAGCTGCGAACCCTACAGCAGCTGCTGCTCCTCTATCCTTGCCTAGAATAGGGTGCCTTACTCCTGCTACGTGTGCAGGAACTGCGCAGCGCAGTACTTAGAGGACTAGTTGCCTAGCGTTTACGCCTTCTCTAGCACGCTTACTATAGTGTAGTACAGGGTTAGCAAGCCTGTATAGAAATTAGTCCTAGGCAACAGCTGCTGCTTAATAATCTAACTAATAGTTAACTTGTCCTTTGCTAGAATAGAGGTGTATATAGCTTGCTCCTACAGCAGCGCCTTCTTACTTAGTTCTATTAGGCTAAGATTAAGGCGCTTCTTAGACTGCAAGGCGTCTAACTTCTTCTTCCTCTTTAACTCTACATAATAGTTATTATTAGAAATTATAGTAACTAGATCTGCAGCCTTATTAGCTGCTATTTTCGCTAGTTCTATATCCTTGCTGTCTTCCTTATTGTTGCTGTCTTCCTTATTATTGCCCTCCTGCGCATCCTTACTGTCTGCTATTAGCACCTTAACTACCTTGTTATTACTATTCTCTCTATCTAGCTGTGTCTGTTTTAACAATAGCTTTAACAGAGGGGACCTAGCGCGCTTGTTTAAAATAGTCTATCTACTAACCTAGCTAGAAGGTAGCGCCTCCTTAAAGTTGCTGCTATACTTATTATAGTTACAGCCCTACTCTCTACTGCGTGTTGCATTGCCTAAGTTAGACCCTGCAGCTAGCGCCTGCGCTGCTTCTGCTAGAGCGTACTAGGTGCTGTTAGGAATAGCATTATGCCTAATTATCTCCCTAAGTAGCTAAATAGCGCTTAGCAGCAAGTGTGCTACAAATATAGGCTTGCATATAAGCTTGCTTCTCTAGTGCAGTATAAGCTAGCCTGCGCTCTAGGGCAGACAGACAAAATCCTATGTTGTACTAGATATTAGCGTATAGGGCCTATTAGAGAAGAGTCTAATATAGTCCTTATTTAGGAACTTATATCCTAGCTTCCTAGCTACTGTCTCTTTAAAGGGGCTTAGGAAGCTTACGTTGCCTCTATTAAAGCGCTTAACTACGTGTTCTAGCGTGTTAGACTAGTTTATGTTGCAAGAGGGCGTGTAGAGGTAGAGTAAAGAGGTTGTAATTAGAGAACTAGCTCCTAGGACGCTAGTAATGTCTAGTGTAGGCACAGACGCGTAGCTATCTGTTAGCGTTAACGCCTGTTGCTAACTTAGCAACCTAAGGCAGAGGCGTGCTACCTGCAACTTGCAGTAGTAACCTGCAACTTATAGTAGTAACCTGTAACTTACAAAAGTAACCTATAACTTATAATGTAGTGCGCGCAACCTATAATAGTAGCCTGCTACTTGCAACGTAGAGCGCGTAACTTGCACTAGTAACCTACAACTTGCACTAGTAACCTACAGCTTGTACTAATAACCTACAACTTGCACTAGTAACCTGCAACTTGCACTAGTAACCTATAACTTGCACTAGTAACCTGTAACTTACACTAGTAACCTGCAACTTGCACTAGTAACCTATAACTTGCACTAGTAACCTATAACTTGCACTAGTAACCTGCAACTTATAATGTAGAACGCGCATATTGCAGAATATAGCAACGTACACTAATTGTGCAGGTTATAGTGTACCTAACGCTGCAGACCTTAGTCTGCTATGTTAGTCTCTGTAGATCTACAGGCCTACGTCTGCAGGAACAACGCAACGTGTCCTGCAGCAGCGCTATAAGTATAAACGCATTCTTAGAAGTCTTTAATTACTAGTAGTTACTTTGCATTATTATATGTATTAAGTGCTTAATAGCTATCTCTCTACACTACATCGCGTTGCACATCTGCGCACAGCACACTAGCGTGCCTGCTGCAGAGCAGTCTACAATTATCTGCTTAGCACACTAGCTTAGCCTTGCGTAGAAACTAAGTAACCTTTAACTGCCTGCACCTAACGCGCTGCAACGCATCCTAGGCCTTGTTAAGAGCTACTGTAGGTTTGTGTGTACTGCAGACAGGTGCGCGTACACGTGCACAAGCAAGCAGGGGATTGCAGACTACTATAGGTTATAACATGCCTAGGTTAATTAGCAGAGACGCAGAGGAGACATATAGAAGATAGCAGCCTAACTACTAAACTAGATATAGCTAGAGGGGCAGCCCTGCTAGCAACTGTTTTGCGTAGCTAGCTAGCCTGCCTACGTTGTAGTAAAGCTAGAGGAGACACGCAAAGAGGTAGTAGATATATACATAGAGTTTAAGGCGTAGTAGAAGGCTATTAATAATAAGGAAGCTGCTGCAGCTGCTTACAACACAATTAAGAAAGGCAGGCAGCAGCTTACAAACAATTAGATTAAGCTAACTAGTTAGATTGCCTACCTAAAGGGCTGGGGGCGCGCACCCCTTATTAAGGCTTGCAGGATGCCTGCGCCTACACTGCAGCCGCCTACGCCTAATAAGCAAGACCCTAACAAGAAGGCGCTCTATCACACGTGTAAGGCAGCCTAGATTGCAGTCTAGCAGGCCTTTTAAACATGCCAGCTAGGAGTTGTAGGCTGCCCTACGTTAGAGGTAATTAAGCGCTACAAGTCTAGCGTAGCTTCTAACAAGGCTCTGTTCTACTCTAGCTATAAGAGCAGCACTATCTAGCGCTACAGCAAGAAGATTATTAGCGTGCTGTGCTACGTGTAGAGGACGTGCAACAATTAGCAATCGCTACTATACCAGCTATCTAAACAGCAGAGCTACTACATGCAACGCATAAAGCTGTATATGCGCTAATCTAGCACTAAGACAGCTAAGTTATTGCAGAACTGCTTCCTATGCTTCTAGAACGCGCTGCTTAACTATTACCTACTAGATAACAAGCATAAGAACGCGCTTATTAGCGCTATTACAGTGCTTAGGCTAAAGCCTAACAAGCATAGCTAGGGTTAGGCACAGGCGCACAAGTTCTTGCCTATGCTATCTGCGCTTATTACTACGTTAAAGGCGCTTATTATCTATACTACCTACTTAGATTATAAGTCTGCCCTAGCGCATAGCTAGGGACGCTTTAAACAAGCCTTAAGCGTGTACAAGCTTGTTAAGGATAAGGCTGAACGTTATATAGTGCTTGCTAGGTTTTTAGAGGTAATAAGCTCTATAAACTGCATGCTGCGCCTGCGCACGCTAGCCCTTACTAAAGCCTGCTTGCAAAACGCACATAGTATAGTGTTGTAGGACAGCAAGAAGATCCTTATAGACTAGCAGTCCTTTACTATAATAGATCTGCAGTCTATAATGTCTAGCCTGTGTAAGACTGTGCAGTTACAGCTGCTAATAGATGTTCTGCTGCTTAACGTTAACAGCAGCAGTTGCGTGCAACCTAGAACAACTACCCTACTAGAGCTGCAGCTTAACAAGCTTACTAACTAACTAGCTAAGGCAGCTGCCTACTATAGCTTCCTTAAGCACCTATAGAACAGCTTTGCGCTGCTAGACAACTAGCTAGTCTGCTAGGTAATAGAAGAGCCTGCCCTATAGCAGCGATTTAGCGTAAGCAGTAAGATATAGCAAGAGAAGGTAGTGTAGACATATATAAAGAGGGTGCGCAAGTTCAAGGAAGGCCTCTTTATGCTTGTGCACCTGTCTGCTAGTAGGCTAGGCTAGGGCACTAAGGTTACTTCTATCCTGTGCAAGAATCCTAAGGATAGCAGCAGCTATAGGGGCGTCTTTATTTACAACAGGCTTGTAGCTTTTGTAACTACGTACTATAAAGGCTACAGCAAGAGCAAGCGCCTTAAGACTATCTACTAGTACGTGCCTTGCAAGGTTAGAGAGCTTGTTATCTACTTCCTTGCTCTTACCTAGCTGTTTATCCTAGATATCTAGAAGGACTAATGCGGCGTTTGCACTAGCACCTCCTTCCTCTAGGAGCCTCTGCTAGAGAGCTACACTAGCGCTAGCGTTAATAGCAGTATAGATAGTAACAGCAACAGCGACAGTATAGTAGACAGCAAAGGCAGCTACCTAGACAAAGACAACAACGTCTATGCTAACTAGCTACTAGCGCTGCTGCATGCCCTATCTACTAACCTAGACAGCTACTAGGGCACTAACCGCGTGCGTTACATGCTCTAGGAGTACACGTAGGAGTTTATAGGCGCTACGCTTAGTACACGCGCCTAGTAACACTTATACCCTGCTATACACTGTTACCTTAGCATAGATAGTAGGTTACGCAACGTGCTAGACGCGCTCTACTTTAAGAAGGAGCTAGTTATTAACAAGACCTAAGCTCTCTAGTCTAGCTACACGCTCTGCACTAAAGAGTCTAACTATAGTTACTAGCTTATTAACTCCCTAAACAAGACGCACTTGCTGCGCACGCAGTTCTACACTATTAGCAAAGAGTAGTACTAACTGCTGCGCTTCCCTTCTGCCTAGGGGCGCGTAAATGCCTGCAAGGAGGTAGATGCAGCTATAAGGAGGAACTAGCAGCTAGCCCTGCAGCGCTAGGCAACGCTTGCAAGCGCTAACCTTAAGGCGTCCTTCTACTTACTTACTAACAACCCTACTACTAAGTTCTGTAGCTAGTAGTAGCCTGCTCTTAAGGCTATCTGCTAACAAAAGCTGCGCGTGCTCGCTATTATAGCTATAGGTGCTAGCAAGAGCCTTCTGTTTATGCTGCTAGCGGCGCTTAGCAGCAGCAGATACACTATTGTTATTGCCCTGCTTAACGCGCTTATAGAGGATCTGCTAGACTACTGCAAGCAGGCAAGCATCCCTTGCGTAAAGTAGGATAGTAGATACCTGCTATACTAGGCGCGTATTATCTTTATTACGCCTAAGTCTATAGTGTTAAAGTTGTTTAGCTACTTCCTAGATAAGAAGCGCATAATACGCAAGCTTAATTAGATTATTATTAACAAGTGCCACGTCCTTATAGAGTTAACTAAACAGTAGCGCCTAGACGTGCTAAAGCTTATAAGGATAACAGAGAAGGACACCTAGGTTATGTACCTAACTGCAACGCTGCTGCCAGCTAAGCAGCTACATTTCCTGCAGCTTGCTGGCCTTAACAAGAGCACGCTGACTATTTGCTGCGACCCCTGCACTACCTGCCTAAGCATCGCCTACTCTATTATTAAGCATAATAGGGACAAGCTTAAGGACGTGCTCTTACAGCTTATTGCTAAGAAGAGGGCGCAATACAGGCCTAACGCGCAGATTATTATGTACTGCCTTACTAAGCAGGATACGCAGAAGCTGGCAAAGCTCCTACAGTGCACTGCCTTTACTAGCAACATAGGAAGTAAAGAGGACAAGGCTTGTTGCGTGCGCGCCTTTGCCTACAGCACAGAGAAGCTATGCACTGCTACTAATATGCTTAGGCTTAGGCTTAACGCCCTAGGTACTTGCGTTGTTATCTACGTAACTATATGCTTGCAGCTTAAGTAGTATGTCTAGGAGAGTAGGCGCGCTGGCTGCGATAGCTCTCCTAGCAAGTCTATTATCCTTGTGCCCTGCTAGCGCACTAAGACAGGTAAGCTTAGGCGTTTGCTTCCCCTAGGCTTAACTAGCACGCTACAGCGTTCCTTAAGGCTACTGTCTGCTGTTGCATTACTATTAATGCGTATATAGATAGGGCTATACATTAGTAACGCTGTAAGGCTAGGGAAGCTGCCTACAACCTATGTACTGCCTAGAGCCTTGCTGTTAAGCAGCCCCCTAGTCTACCCCTAGTAGCAGAAGATGTTTATTAAGACAAGGCCTGCTAGTTAGAGGATGTAACTAATTGGGATTAGCGCTGCCTTAACATCTAGTAGTAGTAGGCTGCGCTGCTGCACGCATTTGCGTTAGAGCGCCTAGAACGTTACCTAGAGCACTAGCAGGACTATTGCGTTGTATGTAAGGCTTCCTATAGTAAGTATAAGGCGCACGTAATTAAGGAGTGCAAATAGAACATACGCAGCACCTTATACTATACTAGCGTTATTAATAAGCTTGTATTATAGGAGCTATTCTCCTGTTGCCTAGGTTGCTACGCGCTGCAGGCTATCTACTACTGCTAGGAAGCTACTAATAAATAGGGTGCCTTTAGAGACTGCGGTGATAACTCTTGCTAGTTTAAAGGCGTCCTTGTGCTAGCTATAGCAGCGCTTGTTGCTTGCTAGCAGAAGGCCTTCTGCGCGTAGATGCAGCCCCTAATAGTGCAGGCAGGCATCTACATAACTCCCTTAACAAACGCGCTATAGGCCCCTATACTAGAAAAGAGGGTTAAGATTAGGTAGCGTAACGCAAGTTAGCTAGCAGAGTTCCTGCTAGCGTAGGGAGAAGGGACAGTCTAGTTAGCTAGGTATAAGTAACACTTACTTTATAGATCTTGTAATAATTGTACAGGTATGTTAGTTTGTGTTTAAGATAGCATTAGAGGTGTATAAGACAGCAAGCATTATGCAGATACTGCTTAGCCCCTAGAGGTAGACTACAAGTTGCCTTAAATTAGACTGCAAGTTGTCTAGAGGTAGACAGCAAGTTATCTAGAGGTAGACAGCAAGTTGCCTTAAATTAGACTGCAAGTTGCCTTAAACTAGACTGTAAGTTGCCTTAAAATTACATAACTATTAAAACCTAGCTCTGTGTTTATCTTTAAACGTCCTACTATAAGACACCTTCTAAGAAGCCTAAAGTTAAGGCTATACCTTCTTGCGCGTTAATAGGCAACAACATTAAGTTGCTAAAGGGCGTAGATGCTTTTATAAAGGCTAAGAAGGAATAGAACTAAGATTATTGCATTTAAGCTTAGCGCTCTGTAGTAGTTTCTAACTTCTATCTATCCTCTTGCTCCTAGAGTAGTACACATTAGCTGCAGCACTTACTAGCACACTCTATTGCGAACTTTACAGCACTAAGAATAATATACTTGCTAGCACACTCTATTGCGCACTCTATAACACTAACAATAATATATTAGATTATAACCTTAAGAGAGCTGTTGCGTCCCTCTGTTAGCTAGTTAGTAAGCGTAGATGCCTCTAAGCATTACATGTAGGATAAACACATTAAGCAAAATTAGATAGAGAGACTTTAGCAAGCACTTAACCTAATCTTTAACTATTAAGAGAAATAGGAGGTAGCTCTAAGTATTACGTGTAGGATAATTACATTAAGCAAAATTAGATTAGGAGACTTTAGCAAGCACTTAACTTAATCTTTAACTATTAAGAGAAATAGGAGGTAGCTTTAAACATTACGTGTAGGATAATTACATTAAGTAAAATTAGATAGGAGACTTTAGCAAGCACTTAACTTAATCTTTAACTATTAAGAGAAATAGGAGGTAGCTCTAAGCATTACGTGTAGGATAATTACATTAAGCAAAATTAGATAGGGAGACTTTAGTAAGCGCCTAGGCAAGATTAGACTAAGCATAATTAGATTAGGAGACTTAAACAAGCGCTCTACATAACCTTTAACTACTAAAAGAAACGCTATAAGGCTATAGTTAAATAGAAGTTAATTAATAAAACTTGCTTAGAGAAGTTTGCAAGTTACTATATAAGTAGACTGCAAGTTGCAAAAGGTAGCATGCAAGTTACTATAGAAGTAGAGTGCAAGTTGCAGTATATAAGTGCAAGTTGCTATCTATAGGTGCAAGTTACACTTTAATGCAATTTGCAGTGTGTAAATGTATGTTACTATACAAGTAGACTGCAAGTTACTATATATAGGTGCAAGTTGCACTTTAATTTAAGTTATAGTGTGTAAATGCATTTTGCTGTACAAGTAGACTGTAAGTTGCAAAGAGTAGCATGCAAGTTACAGTGTGTAAATGCAAGTTGCTGTATATAGGTGCAAGTTGCACTTTAATACAAGTTATAGTACGTAAATGCAAGTTGCTATATATAGGTGTAAGTTACACTTTAATGCAAGTTGCAGTGTGTAAATGCAAGTTGCTGTATATAGGTGTAAGTTGCACTTTAATGCAAGTTGCAGTGCGTAAATGCAAGTTACTGTATATAGGTGCAAGTTGCACTTTAATGTAAGGTGTAGTGCTTAATACAAATTACTGTATGTAAGTGTAAGTTGCCTTATATGTGTGTAAGTTGCCTTATATAGGTATAAGTTATAGTATGTAAGTGTAAGTTGCAGTGTGTTAATGCAAGTTACAGTGTATTAGTTTAATTTATACGTATCTAACTATACAGCGTGCTCTTATAAAAGTTAGATTTATCCCTAACTTGTGCCTGTTACTATTATAGTAATTAACTATTATAGAGTAATTATTAATTAAGAGTTTCTCTTTGTTGTAACTGTATACAATTAATCTGCCTCCTGTGCCTAAAGCTACATTAACTTAGCTAATACTTCTAGCCTTACTAGCGCTCCTACTGTCTACATTTGCCTTCCCCTATCAGCATTCTCTCTCTGCCCTAAATCTTGTCTACACTATCTCCCTTATCCTTAGAAATAACAATTGCAGCGTTAGGGTTATTAGAGGCAGGACGCTCCTTAAGGTATTCCTAGAAAATACCCTTAGCAGCGTTGCTATTTATAATCTTTAACTTAATTATCGCAGGTGCATTAGGGTCTAGATTAATAGTAATAAGCTAGCAGAATATGCAGTTATACTTCTAGCTAATATAGAAGGTGCGCTTAGGAACCTGCTTTCTGTTGTAAACGTTTATAGTTAGTTCTAGGCTATACATCTTATAGCACTTAACTATTGTTATAGACTTAGTAACAACGCCTAATCCTGTAACTATAATAAAGCACCTATTATTAGGCTAATTCTTACTAGGATCCTAGTAACGCTGCTACTTAGGCAGCAGATTTACTTAGTTAGACCTATTAGCGAGCATAATAACGCTCTTAGCACTGTACTTCTGCGCAAGGAAGCACTAGATTAACGCACAGCTGAAACGAAAGTTAGTAACTAAAACGTACTTGCTCTTGTACTGAACTAGATTGCTACTGTTGTTAGAGCTGTTGCTCTGCTCCTTAGCAATCTAATTAATTGTCTAGACAATAAAATCCACCTTAGCTAAACCCTTGCAGGCCTTAACTGCGATGTTGTAGATAAACAAGTTTTAAATAGTTTATTTAGTCTAGAGTGCAGTTTCTAAAACAGCGTTATCTGCTCCTAGGAGCGGCCCTATAGGCAAGGCTAGGATAATTTGCTGTTGTTGTTATTAGCTAATAGATTAGTGTTGTCCTAGAGGATCCTCTTGTATATAGGGTTACGTTGCTGCTAGTAGTTAATAGCGTTAAGCAGGTTAGGAAATAAGCTAACTAGTTAAGCAATTATGTAGGCACAGGGGTTTACCTAATCTATAGCTAGTTGCAGGGGCTTCTTGTCTTCATAAGCGCTATCCTCTGCCTATTGCTCTATAGCCTCTTTGTGCTTCTGCTTCACAGCTGCTAAAACCTCTGCCTCTACATCGCGCATGTGTTGGAACATAGCAGGGCTGTGCTTGATTAAGAGTAGCTGCACGTTGTTAGCAACCTTAAGGAATTGTAGCTTGTTGCCCTACAGATTACAAGAGGTCTTGTTGCAAGAGATGTAGAAGTGCTTAAGTAGATAAGAGGACGCTTAAATTATAGCCTTAATCTTAGAATGTGCCTTTATTTTTGTCTGTATAATTTTGGTTGTAGCTTGGTTAATCTTCTTGTAGCCCTTGTTGCGTTAGGTAGCTTTAACGCAAGCCTTCTTAAGCAGACTAAGCAGCTTGCCCTAGGCCTTGCTGTTAGCTTCTAGGTTAATATCCCTTAAGGCAACAACGCTAGGGTAGTCTAAGCTGCGATCTATAACCTTTGTAATTACCTTGTTAGCAAAGGTGTTAAGCAGCTAGAGGCTATTGCATAGAGCAGTGCTAGACATGCTAATAATGCCTAGCAGGTAATTAGGTTAGTTAGTAATATAGGGGTTAATAATCTCCTTGTACGTAATTGTTTTAGGGCCTGCGCAGCTGTGCAGTTTGTTAACAACAATTAAAGAGGCAAAACAAATGTTAACAATTATAGGCAGCTATGTCTTCTTAACCTAGCTATTGCAGCCTGTAGTCTCTACCTTAGCTTCCTGCATTGCTTGCAAATAGCTATAGCTGTCTTCTTGCTTTATGTTTGCTTTGTGCTATTTACCTTTGTAATTTGCTATAGAAACCTCTAGTAGCGCCTTCTTATATACTGTTGCGCTGTTACGTGCCTTATAGGGTTTACCTTCCTTTACCTAGCGTTTAAGCTTTGCTATAGTTAGCTTTGGGATATTATTGCTATAGGTCTATGTTGCACTTAAGTAGTAGCGCTAGGCCTCTATAGTGTAGATAAGGATAAAGCAGGTGCTAGTAGGGGCAGGAAGTAAAGTAGAGGCTATAGGGTGGACAGGCTTGTTGTATAGGACGTTGGGATTAAACGTGACTTTGTCTAGGGTTAGGTAGCTATGCTGCAGCTAGACGTAAGCCTTGGTCCAGTCTAGCTGCAGAGCAATCTCTACCTAGTCCTCCTTGGTTATATAGTAGTAGAGGCCCTTCGCTTTGCTACTATGCTCCTAAGCAATCTTTTCTCTACCCTTACCTAGAAAGACTATCTTAATCTTCTACTTTAGCTTAATATACTTATAAGCTAAGCTGTTACTAATTAACACAGCGCATATCTTTGCCTAGACCTTAATGCCTAATGCGCTAGGTGCAATCACTACAGCTCTAATCTAACTAGCTATACTGTTGTTAAGTCTGTTACTATCTAGTGCTAGCTAGGTAGAAGGGCTCTAGAGTGCGTTTAGGAACTTAGGGTTAACCTTTGCGCTATGTTGCTAGAGCTAAATCCTCTAGTTCTATTTAATGCACAACATAACTTGCAAAGTCTTTCTATAGCCTATATTATTAGCAAGCAGGGTACACCCTAGAGGTCTATACACCTTTTTAAACATAGCAGTGCTACTAACTAGCTAGTGTAAATACACTAACTACTTCTTACTATAGCCTACCTTCTTCCCTACTGCGCGCAACTCTATGCCTTCCTCCTTACATTTAAGGTTGTTAAGCTTATATAAGTAAGCATTAGCTGCCTTACGCTAAGCCTTATAGTAGCTTAGTTTAGCTTTCTTAAGAGCATTTGCTTAGGATTGCTAGCTAAACTATAAAGCGTCTTAAGCAGCGTCTAGTGCAGCGTTCCTGCTACTAGCGTCTCTACTATTACTGTGTTTATTATCACTCTCGCTAAAGTAGTTAATGTCTAGAATCTCCTTATCCCTAGCTAGCGTAGGCGAACGCTAGCAAGCTTTACCCTTACCTTTAGACCTATCTAACGCAGAGGGGATAAAGAGGGCGTTACCTAACTTCTAGCCTTAGGTTATTTGTGTTAACTGCTGCTAACTTTAATGCACAACGTTGTTATTGCTATCTTTGCAAAAAGTTAGGCAGGGAGGGCAAGATGTTCCTATAGAAGTTAGGTTCTCCTGTGTTAATTGTTAGGTTAAGTTATAGTTAATAGGAGTCTAGGACTACTGCTTAGGTAGAGATAGCTGCTTATTATCTAGGGTCTAAGGCTGCTCCTTGTTAAGGGTCTAAGGCTGCTCCTTGTTAAGGGTCTGAGGCTGCTCCTTGTTAAGGGTCTGAGGCTGCTCCTTGTTAAGGGTCTGAGGCTGCTCCTTGTTAAGGGTCTAAGGCTGCTCCTTGTTAAGGGTCTAAGGCTGCTCTAGCTGCTGCTTAGGTGGAGATAGCTGCTTATTGTCTAGGGTCTGAGGCTGCTCCTTGTCTAGGGTCTAAGGCTGCTCCTTGTTAAGGGTCTGAGGCTGCTCCTTGTTAAGGGTCTGAGGCTGCTCCTTGTCAAGGGTCTGAGGCTGCTCTAGCTGCTGCTTGGGTAGAGATAGCTACTTATTGTCTAGGGTCTAAGGCTGCTCCTTGTTAAGGGTCTAAGGCTGCTCCTTGTGCAGGGCCTAAGGCTGCTCCTTGTGCAGGGTCTGAGGCTGCTCTAGCTGTTGCTTAGGTGGAGGTAGCTGCTCCTTATTAAGGGTCTGAGGCTGCTCTAGCTGCTGCTTGGGTGGAGGTAGAGGCTTTAGCAAAGGCGCCTTAGGAGTAGTAGGCTGCAGTTAAGGCGTCTTAGTAGCAGCAGGGTGTTAATAGTTGCAAAGTATTCCTATAACACCAGCTATTCTACTAGCTTAAACTGTATTGTCTATACCTGTGTTAACAGAAGGCGTTAGCAAGGGGCTCTTAAGAAGGTTAGAGTTGCTTAGCTGCACTGCACTATTAGACTTTAACCCTACTGTAAGAGGTGTAGCAGTAGGCACTAGAAAGACATTAGTTATAGTAGTATCTAGCAACAGATCTACAGCTGTAGTAGTAACGTGCATAGTAGCGTTAGCAGCAAAGCTAGCTAGTGTAGTAATAAATAAAGACTACGTCTGCAGAGCTAGGCTCTAATGTAGGTAAGGAGAGAGGTAGAGCAATTTATTAAATGCGAAACTAGCACTGTTGCTGCTGTATGTCTTAGCGTCCTTAACTAGGTTAGCCTACAAGACACTATCCTTGTACGTAAGAGCTGCGTCTATAAGAATAGTTACAACAGTGCCTAGCTTGCTGTTAACTACGTTGCAGAGCTTAAACGTCCTAGTTGCCTAGTAGCTAGTAATTAATAGCGTAGTAATAGACTAGCTGCGCTTTGCGCGTTTAACACTCTATTTAGGGCTGCGTCTGCGCTTCTCCCTGCAAGAAGGTAACACAACACTGTTAAGTGCGTTACTATTAGAGTTATTGTATTTTGTCTCCTTGCTAGATTCTTTTTTTGCAGCTTTCTAAATGCGCTGCTGCACTATAGTAACAAGCCTTTTTATAGCCTTTATCCTCTACAACACAGAGGCATTGCAGAACTTAGGGATATTGTTATACATAGCGTTCTCTAGCTGTGTCCTTGCACAAGATCCAAGCTTGCCTAACATATTACTAACTATTTTTAGATAGTGTTTACGCAAGATGTTAACTAGTTGTCTATTAATTGCGTCTTTATCTATACTAGCTGCAATATTAAAGCTGTTCTAAATTTAACAAATAGTTTTAGGGCTAGATGCGTAGTTAAAGTTATTCTGTGCTAGTAGTTAATTAGTTATAGTAGCGTAGATAGCAGGCTTGCAATAAAGGAAGTAGGTAGGTAGTAGAAAGTAGTAGTAGAGGAGAGCAAGTTGCAGCAGAGGTAGTAACTTTGCGCACCTTGTGCGAGATTAGGGTAACTGTGCGCTGTAGTGCTCTAAGGGTAAAAGTAAAAGTGAAGATAAATAGCAGTAAGCAGCAGCAGTAACTACAACTTATAGATAGCAACTTGCTAATAGTATAGCAACTTGCAGATTGCATAGCAACTTGCAGATAGCATAGCAACTTGCAGATTGCATAGCAACTTGCAGACAGCATAGCAACTTGCAGACAGCATGGCAACTTGCAGATAGCATAGCAACTTGCTAATAGCATAGCAACTTACAGACAGTAACTTGCATCTAGAGACATGCAACAAACGCTGTTTATAGCAAACGCAATTATAGAGAAGAATTAGAGATAAACAATTAGTAGTTAGAGACTAGAAGCGTTGCTTGTCCTATTAGTTGTAGTGTTGCTAATAGAGCTGAAGTAAGGCAGCAGGAAGCTAGCAGGACAAGACGCTAGCTAGTAGGAGGCTACAGACAGTTAATAAGCAAAGAAATAGGGATTACCCTACCTGGCCTACCCCTGTAGGCGCGAGCTATTAGTGAGATAGTGTAGAGGTAGATAGCAGCGTAACTGCGGTATAGACAGTCTAGCAGCAAACTTGCAGTGAAGGAGCTTCTAACGTAGCACGTCTGCGTTAAACTGCCTAAGCTAGAGACGTTAGTGTAGTAAAAACAACGCTAGTTGCTGTAGTAACTGTAGACTCTCCCCTTGTTACAGCTTGCTTGCTGTCTTCCTGTTTACAACCTATCTATAGTGTTGCAGTACTAAACTGCTGTAGGTAATCCCTATATATTATCTCTACTCTTTGCGCTTATATCTAGCTGCTTGCTATTAGTACAATTGTAATCCTACTTAGTTGCGTTAAGTTAAGCAAGTTTCTTACCTTTACCTACGCACTGTTAACTGCAAGCTAGCCTACGCAGACTTAGCAGATTTTGCAACCTATAACACCTTCTCTGTCTCTAAACTACAACCCTGCTATATTACACAGTTATTAACAAGTTCCTTAACTACCTCTTATCTCTTTCTTTAGAAGTCTTACCCTACGTTTATTATTGCTAGCAGCAAGCTGTTAAAGGTACGTTGTCTCTATAGGCGCTTAATCTAGCTACAGCTTACTCTCTGCAGATTTTTTTAAAACCCTCCTTACTGTCGCTTTCTAGGCACTATAGCAGATTACTTAGCTTACTACTATCTTACCTAAGAGATTAACTACAGCTATAAGGATATTAAGTTTACTACTAGCATTGTAGTTATTAAGTCTAAGGGCAAGAGCGTCTGTCTTAGTAGCTTTTAAATAGCAGAAGCTACACTAAAGGGCAGCTGCAATAACTGCAGCTAGCATAGGCATATAGCAAGAGACTGTCCTAGCAAGCCTAAGGGTTAGCTGTGCAAGCTGTATAACGAGCACAGACACAATAAGATTAACTACCTAGAGATTAAGTGTAGTAACTGCTACTAGTTTAGCCACACCAAGTTGTACTGCACTAATCTAGTGCTTTGCTACACCTGCGGAAACCTAGGCTACTATACTAAAGACTACTCCCTCTTAAAGCCTAAGCGTAAGGGCAAAGGCAAAGGTAAAGGCACCTGCTGTAGCTGCAGCAGCCCTAGTTATCGCCTTATTAACTGCACAGAGCTAAAGTGCAACAATTGCCACGCCTAGGGCTATCTAGAGGATAACTGCATAGAGGGCTTAAAGAAGACTGCTAAGGGCAAGAGCGTTGTTAGCAAGGGCGTTGTTAGCAAGAGCGTTGTTAGCAAGAGCGTTGTTAGCAAGAGCAGCAATAGTAAGAAGCCTAGCGATAGTAAGAACAGCAGTATAGAGAAGCCTAGCAATAGCAATATATTTAACTTGTGCGCAGACGTTAATGCCTGTTTATCTAGTGTTAATGTTACGCCTAAGGTTATTAAGCCACCTAAGGGCACGCTCACTGCTGCTAGCTTAGAGCGCAGCCTAACTGCAAAATAGGTTACTACTGTTAGCAAGAACTATATCTCTTCCTTTAGTCTTACCTTTAATAGTTGCTTCTAGAGCAACAGCTCTAGATCTAGCTAGGTGCACAAGACTGCATCTGTAGCCTTTACCTAGGACAACGTTGTTAACACAGATAGAGGATAGCTAGCTGTAGTTAAAGACCCTAACGCTAACTAGGTGCTCGCTAAGCACGTCCTACCCTAGCAACTTACACTTATTAAGCAACTTACTTGCTTAGACAGCGTAACTAAGCTTATCTACCTTATAGTTTACCTGCGCACTGTTAGCTTAGACAACAAGTAAGGCGTTAGTAGTAGCAAGCGCCCTCTATATAGTTAAGCGCTATTCTCTAACCTTAACTTTAGTAACTTTAAACAAGACATTAGTAAGGCTTGTAATATAATGTTGCAACCTAATACCTTTACTATTAACTTCTTTGCTGTAGTGCCTGTTGCTTAATTTAAAGTTTGTATTAGAACACTCTAGGCACATATAACGTTGCAGCAGAAGCACAACCCTATCCTTAACTAGTAGGAGAGTAGCAGAATTAACCTGTAGCAAGGCATAGAGGTTAAGGAGGAGTCTAGACCTAAGGACTTTAAGATCTGCAAGCAGTACACTTTTATATTAGTAAAGGAGTACTACACTATCTTCTTCTATAACATAACACACAAGCTTAATTGCCTATATACAACAACGTCTAAGCTTACTAACATTAAGATTGCTAGCTTCCCTAGAGGCAACAATTAGCTGTACTAGGCCTACCTTCGCGTGCCTTATAAGACGCACTATTAGCTAGGCGCTGTGCTTAAGCTAAAGTTTAATCCTAATAGCAACAAGGCTGTAGACTAGACCTTCTAGGTTGCTAAGCCTATAGGCTTCATAAGCGCTAGCTACTACCCTAGCTTTCTCTTTTACCCTTGGGATAGCAGGGTCTTTGTTGCCTAGCCTGTCTTTAAGAAGGACGTGCACTTTGTTAAGTCTTACAAGCACAGCAGCTCTAACAAGATTAGAGCTGCTATAGACAACCTTAGTAGTGTCGCGTGCCTTATGCGCAAGGTAAGCCCTAAGTCTAGTGTAACGCGTGCGATTAACACCCTTAACTATCTCTACCTTAGCTAAGATACCTTTGTAAAAGAGATACAACTCCTGCAAGCTAATAACCTCTACAACCTTAATATAATTAACTACTTCTGTAAGATGCGCAAGCTGTACAGCAAGGCTGCTATTAATAAAGGCATTAACTTCCTCTCTAGCTAGTTAAGAGACAAGCAGCGTAAGGTTGTTTATTGCCTGCGCAGCATAAAGGGCAGCATCCTCCTTATCTAGGGTCCTAGCGGTGTGGGCAAGACTGCTATCCTTGTGCAGCTCTTAGCGCTCTACTACTAGCTACAGGTCTACTACAGTTAGGAAGGGCTTCTCCTGCCTCTCTAGGTCTAGTTACCTATTAACAAGAACGTAGATAATATCTTGCAAAAGTGCTATAACGTCTGCCTTAAGCTTTATAAGGAGCTAACTGCAAAGAGAGTAGACGCCTTCTACCCTATTATTATTTACTAGTATATAGGCGTAACTAAGAAGCACGTCTACTGCAAGGACTACAACTAATAGCGTAATACCTACCTTAAGACCTATAAGCCTCTCTACTATAACGCTAATAAAGCTGTTGTGTATAAGGCTAAGAGGGCTACTAAGATAGCAGAGGGTAGGGGTAATATTAACAGTGCTAAGGATAAGGATGCTAAGGATAAGGATGCTAAAGATGCTAACAATCTACACTACGTAACTGCGCGATCCCTTCTTGCGTACGTTAAGATACAGGACAGCTTTATTATAGGCTTAGACCTTAGGTTTAACAAGCGCCTAAACAAGGTTAACATCTCTAAGGGCATGTAGATCTTGCGTTACGCTAGCTTCCTACTTAGAGGCGCAACTAAGCCTTATGCTATTGCCTACCCTAATAATGCGTACGCTAGACTTTGCGACCTAATAATAAAAATAGCATAGGGTTTAGAGATGTTAGAAGAGGATGTGCGCAAAATCTTACTTGCTGCTAATATTGTTGTTAAGGAGCTTGTAGAGATAGCTATTGTTATCTATATAACCCCTAACGTTATCTCTTAGACGCGCGCCTACACCCTTTGCCCTCCCTACGCTGTTCTCTACAACAAAGCTAGCAAGATATTAGAGATAGGTACCCTTACTAGTCTCCTCTTTAGCTGTCTATATACTAAAGGCAAAGGTAGACTCTAGGTTAAACTAAATTTGCACAAGCCCTATGTCCTCTTTAGCAACATCTTCTAGCTACTACCTGCTAGGGTTAGTGACGCGGAAGAGCATCCCTTTAGACAGTAGACTAACGTCTTGCCCTTCTAGTGTTAGGTGCTTGCTAGCCTTACTATGCTATAGTTATAGGTGCAGCACAGGTCTAATAGTAACATTAACAACCTTGTTAACACTATCCTTCCCTGCAGTTAGATGCTGGTTGCGTCTAGCGTTAATAATTAGCTAGCGTGTGCGCTTGCGAAGAAGTGCGCCTAGGACCTCTATTCTACTAACACGCGTGTTGTGTTTGTAAGGCTTAAAGGCAAGACTAGTACCCTATTGTTGTCTAAGTTAAGCTATAATAATGCGTTTGTTCCTTTTGTGCTTAAGGCTGCTTGTAACCTACTCTAGGAAGACAGGTTTACTAGAGCGCAGGTTACTATTATGTTGCTATACACGGCGCAAGTAGCTACCTACTATTACGTTAAGCAGCGTCTTATTAAGTATCTCCTAACGCACGCAAAAGACAGCAACAAGTAGCACCTAGGCGCACAGCTTAAGGATGTTAATATCTTTATAGTTAACAAGATACAGGGTGCGCAGAAGGACGTTATCCTCTACTGCACTACCTGCTCTAGCCAGCTTGGTTTTACTAGCAATATTACTTGCTAGCTCCTCGCCCTTAGTTGTGCTAGCGCTTTGCTTATTATCTTTAGCAATCTAATAAGTGTTAGTAATGCCTACAAGGGTAAGGATCGCAGTTTCTACCTTAAGAGCGCCTACTACAAGGCCTGGTATTAGTGTCTTCAGCACTGCTCTACAGTAAACCTAGAGAACAACGTTGACCTACGCAACAAGTAGTTGCTCCTAGAGAAGTTTAATATTACTGCTATTCTCTACAACTTCTACGTGGACCAGGCCTCTAAAGCCACGCCTATTAAGCTTGTGTCCAGCGTCTACCCTACAGAGAGCAGTAACACTAACAATAACTATAGTAGCAACAAGGGCAAAGCTAAGCCTTTTAATATTATAGGTAATAGCTTTAGTGTAGAAGGAGGTAGTGCAGGTAGTAACTCTTTTAGAGGTGGTAACTCTTTTAGAGATAGTAGATCTGCTTAGCAGCCTGCAGAGAACAGTGTAAAGTAGTAGCTGCTTAGGCTTATCTTAACCTGCACTAAAGCGCATGTGTCCTACCTTGCTAGAGCAGCAAGGGGTAGTGCTAGCTGTTTAGTAATTAGTTTCCTAACACTAGGGTTTAGTGTTAATAGTAGGGTTAAGGCTCTGCGCTGTGCTGTTCTCTTGGCCTTAGGTAGCAGCTATAGGGCTAGTTTAATAGACAATTTAATCTAGATAGCTTTGTTACAACTTTGTACAATAGGGTAACAAACTAAAGCAATAGTTTGCATGTTTAACATACCTTGTCTGCAACTTGCATCTATATAGTTGTTAGGCCCTACCTGCCTAGCTGCGTCTAGCAGAGGTGCGGCTAATAATAGAGTACTGTTCTAATATTAACTTTCTTATAAGAGAGAGTTGTAATACCTTTTAGTTTGCTTGTCTTAGTAGGCTAGAGCTAGAGCTTAATAATAGTCCGCAACTTGCACTAATTACTACCTGTAAGATACGTTTGCTTATCTGCAACTTGCGCTAACTACTACTAGCAAGATGCACTGTTTTGTTTGTAACTTGCACTGTTACATCTACAACTTGTGTCTAATTTTATCTGCAACTTGCACTGTTTTATTTGCAACTTGCACTATTTTGTTTGCAACTTGCACTATTTTGTTTACAACTTACACTGTTTTATTTGCAACTTACACTGTTTTATTTGCAACTTACACTATTTTATTTGCAACTTGCACTGTTTTGTTTGCAACTTGCACTATTTTGTTTGCAACTTGCACTGTTTTGTTTGCAACTTGCACTGTTTTGTTTATAACTTATACTGTTATATCTACAACTTACACTGTCTTATCTATAATTTGCTATATCTGTGTAAGTTGCAGTACCTTAACGTAAGTTGCAGTACCTTAACGCAAGTTGCAGTACCTTAACGTAAGTTACAATAACCCTAAATTATAGAGCTTAGCACAGCACACTGTCTCTTAAGGCAGCTTGTAGCAAAGGAACCTCCTCTAGGTAGAGAAAAAGAAGAATGTTAACAAAATTAGCAAAACGAAATAGACTAACAGGATTTGCTATTCCTGTCTACTGCATAGATACTAGGCCCTAACTCTCTAGTAGCCTTAAGGTAAAGGTAGATACTGCGCCGCTGAAGTAGCGTGGTAGTAAAACCTTAGAATGTATCTTTGCAGTAGACAGGAGCATTACGCCACTAGGACAGACAACCCTGCTCCTAGACACTGAAGCTACTGTGTGCAGGCCCTTAATACCTGGCTCTTAAAAGCTGTAGATTAACAGGGATTTAAACCAGGGGACTTTTTGTTGCTAGGGTTAGTTTACTAGAGAGATTTTTAATAAAAATTACATAAGTATTAGAGTATATATACACCCCTAAATAGCAGGACCTATAAGCGTTAGTAGAGACTACTATTAGCTGTTTAAAGGAACGTAGTTAAGTTAAGTAAGAGTTAGCAAAAGTAATTAAGAGTAAGTGAAAGTAAGTAACAGTAAGTAATTGCTGTAGGGGAGGGCTATATTTTTGCAGGATAGGGGTATAAGCTATAGTAGCAGAAGTTCTTTTTGCACTGTACCCTAAACTGCACAAATAAGAGAGCTCTAGGCATATGTAGGTTGTAATACTTTAACGTAAGTTGCTACATATATGCAAGTTGCATTACCTTAACGTAAGTTGCAATATCTGTACAAGTTACAGTACTGCTACGTAAGTTACATTACCTCTATAGAAGTTGTAATATCTGTGTAAGTTGCAGTACGTCTACGTAAGTTACATTATCTCTACGCAAGTTGCAATATGTCTGCAAGTTGTAATATGTCTGCAAGTTGCAATATATCTATAAGTTACAATACTTGTACGCAAGTTGCTATATATGTGCAAGTTGCATTACCTTAACGCAAGTTGCAATATTAGTGCAAGTTACAGTACCTCTGCGTAAGTTATATTATCTCTACGCAAGTTGCAATATATGTGCAAGTTGCAATACTTCTACGTAAGTTGCTATATATGTGCAAGTTGCAGTACCTATACGCAAGTTGCATTCCCTCTATAGAAGTTGCAATATCTATGCAAGTTGCTATAGGTATGCAAGTTGCAATATTAGTGCAAGTTATAATACTTTAATATAAGTTACTATATATCTATAAGTTACTATATATCTATAAGTTACTATATATCTATAAGTTACTATATCTATATAAGTTATTATATATTAGAAAGTTTATATAATACTATAATATATAGGTAATACTATATTAGATTATATTAGTAAGAAGAATAAGATCCTAGTATCTTTAGTAAGATAAAATAAAGTATAAGCCTATAATAAATAGCAACTACTTTATAAAGCTAATAGAAAAGTATAGAAAACTAGCTACTATACTCTAGAGCATACTATATAATATATATAGAACTAAAATTTTAGTAGTTAAATAATTACTAAGTACTTAGTTATAAGTATAAAAAGTTAATATAGGTTAGTAAATATAGTATATTTTCTTAACTTAGAATCTATATTTATTACTAGGTACTAAGTACTATTATAAAAGAAGACTAATATTATATTCTATTAATAAAAAGAATACTATTTTAAGTCTTATAAAGTAATAGTGTACTAAAGTAGGTAAATTTTAAGGTTTATTTAAAATATAGAAAGTAAATAAAGCTAAGTATAAAAGTATATTCTATAGCTAGGTAGTATAAAGCTATATAGTAAATATTAAATTATAGTAACTAGAAGAAGTATATAGTATAGGTAATAAAATAGTATAGAAGGTAAATATAAAGAAAGTATTTTAGTAATAAAATAGTAGTAGTAGTTAAAGTAGTAGTAGTAAAAGTAGTAGTAGTTAAAGTAGTAGTAGTTAAAGTAGTAGTAGTTAAAGTAGTAGTAGTTAAAGTAGTAGTAGTTAAAGTAGTAGTAGTTAAAGTAGTAGTAGTTAAAGTAGTAGTAGTTAAAGTAGTAGTAGTAAAAGTAGTATTAGTTATATAGTAGTATAATAGTTTATAGGCAGTAGAAATAGAATAGTATTAGTATAAAAGTTAAGTTAAAGTTATATATAGGTATTAGGCAAGAGTAAGGTAAGTTAAAATAAATAAATAGTAATATAAGTAGTATAGATAAGTAAATAGAGTAGATATTTAGGTATAAGATAGTTATAGATAGGTTAGTATTAAAGTAAAAGGTAAAAAAGAAAAAATAGTAAAGTTAAGTATAGAGTAGTATATAAGTTAGAGTTAAGATATAGTTATAGTATTTTTATTATTATAGAAATAATTAAAAAAGGAGCATATATAGAGTTAGAGTAAGTGTATAAAGCAGAAGTAGAGAGATATAGAAGAGAAGGGAGTAGGAAAGGAGAACCCTAACCGCTGTGAAGGATATGGTAGGGTTAGGGTTAGGGTTAGGGTTAGGGTTAGGGTTAGGGTTAGGGTTAGGGTTAGGGTTAGGGTTAGGGTTAGGGTTAGGGTTAGGGTTCATAGATCTACTAGTAAAGACTTGTGCTTTAAGGGTATTAGAACAAGTAAAGATATCTAAGCATTTCCTAGTTAAAAATACTGCCTTCATAGTAGCTTAGAGGTAAAAGATAACTTAGTAAGTAGATAACTATATTAAGACTATTAAACTTAATGTCTTATAAAGGGAGACAAACTTGTTACTATCCTAAGAAGACCTAATGTAGTAGTAACAGGATATAATTGCAGCCTGCTTAATAACTAATTGTTTAGTAAGGTAGATAATTGCTATCTTAAATTGTGTTTGCTTAAATATAGTGCCTATGCGGGACAATTAACTAGCATAAGAGCGCCTTCACTACTTAGGTGCATAGGTTTAGGCCGCTTAGAAACTATATCTAACTCTTTTCTCTATAGTCTAGAACTCTTAATTTAGCATTTACCTCTGTTGCAAGCTGTATTAGCTACTTAGGGAATGCAGCTTAATTGTAGCGTTAATAAGGAAGGAGAATCTAGTTACTATAGAAGGTAACCTTTTTAGCTATTTAGAAATATAACAGGCACAGCTCTTACTTGTAATAGATATTTTAGACTAAGCTTCTAGTACTCTGAGCTTTTTTATAGGGAAGAGCAAATTACCTGTAACCTGTATAGCCCTTATAGTAGTTCTAGAATAAGTCTTACTTTAGGTTTGCTTAAATCTATATAGATAAACTAAATAGAGCACTAAAGGGTCTTAATATCTAGCTTGTGTTGCCTGCATCTGTAACTATTAAGGATCTGTTTCCAAAATTTAAGCTATCTTCTATGCCCTCTTTATGTTAAGATCAGAACTTTTACATACTATCTGCTAGTTACAGATGCATTCCCT